>JANHGL010019635.1:39093-87805 GCA_024611195.1 Ceyx melanurus
ATAAAAACCCAGAAGAGGCCTCACAAATCTCTCCCTGAAGCACATGTTGGTTTTTTTTATTTAGGAATGCTTTGAAGGCCACCATAAAACCTGTGTCCTTGTTGTGAATAATGGCCATGGAACACTGCTGAGGTTGAAGTGATAAAAGCCATGTGTGTGGGATCTGGCTCAGTGCTTATTCCCTTGTGGTCAGCCCCACAGTATGTATGTATCTATTATTATTATTATTATTAATAATAATATCTATCCCCTCCTTCACAAAATACAACTTAATAGAACAAACATATTTAGCATGTGTGATTAAAAGGATGTTTGTATATTAACAAAAATAAGAATGCCATCTGTTAATAATACTTTTGAATAAATAATATAAAAATAAATAGTCAACTGAAACTAGCTACATGCACACAGGCTGGGCTGGGCATATTTCTGGACTCCTGTGCTAGCTACTTTTTCAGATGAGCCCCTGTGTTTAATGTGTATTACGTGTTCCCAGCATCAGGCTACTTCTTGTTTCTCTTTTGTTTCTCCAGTGGCAGCAGCAGATTTTAATATTAGCCCTGAACTCATTTTTTTTCCTGTTAATTGACTCTTTGGTACTCGTTTGTAAGTGCATTCCCCTGCAGGATTGTGGCTGGTTTAGGTCTTATTAGCCCCTTTTGTATTTTTTTGTTGTTATTGAATTATAGGTGTCTTTCTATCTGTCAGTGGCTTTGTGCCAAAGGCTGTGTGAATACAAATTGGAAATAGCAGCAGTTAATTTTTAACCGTTTAGGTCTTTTGGCTTCTGCCACTCTGCTTATTGCTCAGTAGTGCTTAGTAGACACTTATCTTTTAATGATCATTATGAACACTTGTACATGAAGGTACAATTTACAGTTAGGAATGAGGGGTGGACTTTTAATTGGATTAAATAATGCTTCCAGTTCAGGATTTCTCTGGAAATCAGCACACTCGTTTTCAGAGAAAAGCTGTTTGTATTAAGGATAGGGGGCAGAATATGGCCCAGTCATGAAGTGATGCTGGTGCTTCTGGCAGATGCAAATAGCTTTATCCAGAAACATGTAACACTAATTTGATGCACAGTTATTTCTTATATTAAAATAAGCACATTGACCTCTGTTCCCTTAAAATTCTGAAGTTTTAGTTCTACCATTGGATTATTGATATGTCATCAGCTCTTCAACAGTTTCCAATACAATAGAATTAATTCCACCTGAGTGTTTCTAAAAAGCACTCAGATATGTTTGTGGGAGACATTACTGGAGAGTCACAGAGTTTTATGAATGAATTGAATAATTCTTATCTGACAATTGTTTATATTTTAAATTTAAACTGCTGCAGACACTGCTGTAGAATTGTCAAGCTACATCTGCCATACCTGGAGTCACTGGAGAAGAAGAGTTATTTTACTTGTACCTCATTTCCTATCAAATTTATACCTCCATTTCTGAACAGTGTCTGAAGTGTTCTGTGAAATGCACTGATTCATAGTAACATTCATCTTTTGCTAAAGACATGGATGAAAAATCAATGGACACCAAATGATTGACACTAAAATCCAGTCTTAGAATAGCCAAGTATGAGGTTGCACCTTTAAGTTCACACAGAACTGTTGACAAGGCTTGGGGGAAAAAGGAGCTACTGGGGATTCTGTTTGGAACATAAAGTTGCTGGAAGGTGTTATTTTGCTGGTGATAGGCAAGACCCATTAAACCAGTCCTTTTCTTTCTTGCTAAGCCTGGTCTGCAGTAGAAATAGTCGTGGTGAGCTACACAGTTTGCACACTGGCATGGCAAGGACAGCAGCTAATGCAAGTTAAAATCACTGCCAAATGGGATTTATACCAGTACCTGCTTAGTTCCCCCTCCCACAAAGCCCAGCAAGCCTTGCTGGCAGGACTGCAGTGTATCCACACAAAGAGCAGGGTTCCTTTGGTCACAAATCACACCTCATTACACAACTCTGCCACAAGAACTTTTGACTGGAGAACTTGCCTCGGGCACAGTGTCTCCCAGAGCTATTTCTGGCCCAGCACAGTTTATGTAGCACCTTTTGTTCAAGGCTGTGCCTCAAACCACAATGCAGCCCTTGCTGCTAAACAAGCCAACACCTTTTGTCTTTTTTTTTTTGGTAACATTTCCATTTTCAGCTCTGACATTAGTACATTTTGTGGTTTCTAGGAATTAATATTTCAGTTTTAATGTTGTTAATAGATCAGCCTTTACCTGTGTTGCTAGGAGCAATTAATAATACCTTACTGATTCCCCATGAATAGCATAAAATATTGATATAAGAGGAGAAAGACTATTTATACTCCCTGAATTATATACCCTCATTCTGCATGCCTGTAACAGCCAGCTTTAGTAAGGCTTTTGGAGGAGAATTACGTTGGCTTCTCATATATTCTTAACCATATCTACTAAAATATTTGGTTTTAATCTGGAACGTTTTATCATTAGCAATTCAATATGCTTTGGCCAAAGAAAAAATATATTGGGTTCACCAAGGAGCAAATGGATAACTTTTTTTTAATGTATGTTCTATAGCTTTTCATACCAGATGATATTAAAAATCACTAGTGGCCAGTGAAGCAGGACAAGTGGCAGACATTCAGTTCAGTGGCCAGGCTGAAAATGGTGCAGGAGAAATGGGTGTAAATACATTTTGGACATCAATTGTTTTGAGGAATTTGTCAAAAGAATATTTGGAGATGATTTTTCCACAGGATAATGCCTGTTTCTGTGGAAGATTTGCAGAGAAAGTGTAATTGAGAAGAGGAGAAAGGTGGGCTTCCCATTCTGCTACCACTGCTATTGCATAATATATGCCCGTTTGACAGGCAGTGCTCACAGCTCGTCCTGCAGAACAGAATATGATTATGATAGGAATATTACTTGGGAAAGGAGAAGACAGATCACCCTGACATTCTGAATAAGTTATCAGAGAGGGCAAAAGGAAAGGTTATATCCTCCAGGTTTGTCTTTATTGTCCCATGGCAATGAGAAAAATGCAGAGTCCTTGTGATCCCAGGTTTTAGAATCACTAAGTGTCTGCATTTCTGTCCCACGAGCATTTGGCTCACTTTTGCTGTTTGCTTCAAAACTTTTTGACAAATATATTTACTTTTACAACCTTTCCATAGTCACATTTACTTTTTTCCTCATCTCCTGTTTAAATTGCAACTGGAAAGCTGAGGTCAAAACCCAAATAATCATTCTCTACTAAGATAGTTTTAGGTATGACTGTTCAGTTCCACATCTTGAGCTCTGCTAGAAGTGTGGAACTGAGAAGTGATGAAGTCACAAAGAGAAAACCTGATCCTAAAACCATTCATGATGGCACTGTTTGCTAAAATACTGAGGTGTAACTAGACCTCAGAAATATCATTGGACAGATGACACATTCAGACATGTCATGATAGTCCCTGGAGCATTACTGTATCACTAAACTAATGCAAATAACAGCTCCCCAGAGGAAGAAGGACCAGGTCTATGCAGCCTCTGTGCACTTCATTACCTTTCCAGAAGATTAAGTCATGTAAGACCTCTGAAAAGCTGACAGTGTATTTTGTAGCATATTGCAAATGTCCATGATCTCCCAATCCAGAGAAGGGAAGGGCCATGGAGTATGGAATTCCCCTGAGGCTGGAGGCTGCCACTTCAGCATCTTTTTTTTCTGCGTGTGAAATTGAAAAGTCTCACTGTAGCTCAGTCCTGTATTTGTGGAATGAGGCTAATAGAGGTTTTGTGTCTCACAGTGAAGATAAATTATAAATGATGGTGAGGTGCTCAGATCCCACAGTGTGAAGTATACCCAGGCAGGGATAGTTAATTTTATTGTCATAATCTCAAACTAGGAGCCATCAAGACAGGCTGAGGCTGCAGGTGATAACTGGACTGATGTATCACTGATCACTATTGTCTCAGTGCTTTACATTGCTCACCTTTTTACCTTTGCTTTATTTTACCTGAAAAGTAGTTCCACTAGTTATGGCAGGCTGGGTTGCTCGTGATTTTTGTAAACATAAAAAAAAATATTCTTTCCTTTTGAGCTTAAGGACAATGGAAAAGAATACTGGTTTTTTAATATATAGAAAAAGATGGTGACATTTTTAGCAATAGGGAAGGGTTTCTCAATGAAGCCTTTCTAAGGAGCTCCAGGGATCCAGGAATTACACATTCTCTTATTGAATGGTGCAGGTCCTACATACATTGTTCAAGAGAGAATTTCCTTCCTCCACCAGCCCCTGGAGCAGGTGGTTTCACTGGTTTCTTTCTTTGTTTTCTTGGGGGTTTATTATTCTTATTTCACTCATCTGCCAGGGCTTTGCTTGTGTGAAGACTGGAACTTTGCCTTTGTTTTTGGTTTTGTTTTTTTTAATTTGGCTTTGGCAACAACAGACCAAACTAAAAGTGGCCTCAGAAAAATACTTTTTTTTTTTTTACATAGATAATTATGGGGCTTATTCTCATAATTCAATATTATTCTCATAATTCAGTATTATTCTCATATTCAATAATCATGCTAGCTTATGATTATTGGTTAGAAATCATAAGCTAGTGTGATTCACTCCCAGCATCTATGGAGTTAACTCCTGAAACCAAGCAGAAATGGAAGGAGAGCATGCAGAAGAAACTGCAAGTGTAAATGGCTGATGGAAGCTCAACTCACTTGGAAAGTGATTTCCACATCTCACCCAGTATCTGTTAATTTCCAGTACCATGTTTGATAAAGAGTCGGTAGGAAATGTGAATAACAAAAGTACAGAGGGAGTGAAAAGTGGCAGAGGCAGGGCTGGGAGGCCCATCAATGTGCTTTTCAGATCCTTTGAAATCAAATCTTCCTTTTCTTGCTGTGTGCAGAAGTGTGTTTGTTGTTCCCTGTTGTGGTGAGTACACCAGGGGTGGAGAAGTGGTCCTGCTCTCTCCAGCATCTCCAGCAGGCAGCTTGGGTGCTTCTGAACTCTCAACAATGGTAGTTGGGATTCCCTTCAGAAGAAAGCTCAAGGCAACAACAGTTAGCACCCTCCATAAACATCAGGATGGAAAACAAGACCTGGGGTCAGACAGGTTGTTGGGCTGTGACATCCATTCAGACTTTTTTACTTAGACTGCTATAAAATTCTATATCAATTATTGTATGTGATACCTGAGTCAAGTATCAGGACACTTGGTGGTTCTAAACCCCAGTGAATGAATTCACCTTGTCATTCCTTTTGGGCAGAAATGCAGGGAGTGTTATTTAAATATTTTTTTTTTTAAATAGCAGCAATATTTTTCTTCATATTATTGCCTTACAGTGTGTGTCAGATATGATAAAGAGAGAAAGGTGTTGTCTGTTTGTGAATTTGGCAATACCTTTGAACAAATCCAGATAACTTCCAAGCTGACAAGTGAGATAGACAAGTGTCAAAGCCTAATACACATTAGACTAGCAGGAAAATGTCATATTCTGCTCATTTCCACATCACAGATTTTACTATATACTTAGTTATTAGGAAAGCATCAGGTAGATTTGGGGGGTTTGACAGACAAGTTTAGAACAGATGGCTGGATTAAATTTGTCAAGTGAAATACTCCCTTTTTAATTTGCTGCTATTCAGCCTACAAGAAGGACAAGGTGAATTTATTTTTCTTTTATTTTTATGAGGTAGAAAATTAAAGGCTAAGACAAAGGTTATTTAATTAGCTGCATAATTCTTAGTAATAAAACAATCAGATGCTAAACAAGATAGCACCAAAAGGTGCTATGTCTTGAAAATAATCCAAATGAAAAACCCATCTTTTTTTTTTTGAAGGTTTGCAAATATATAGCATGTATAGAAAAGTAACACAGTTGCTGTATTTTATAGCCTAGTTATAAATATTAAGATACTGCCTTTCTAAAACAAAGATAAATGCTTCTAGAGGAAGAGTATATTTATAATCACACCAAAAAAATCCTTGTGTTAGTCTTTGTTTTTTTCCACCTAAGCCACAGAGATTGTTCCATCCCTTTGCCACAAACCCTGCTGCATTTTGTGATGGGCTCAAACTTTCAACTCTCTGTACTTAATACAGAGTATGTCCCAAAAGCAAAGAAATAATTGGTTTTGGAAACCCTGAGAATAGTTTTGTCACAAAAATCTGCTGTTTTCTTCCTGTATTTACAAGTCAGCTTTGGCATGAAACATGAAAATCACTCAGAAGTATTCTGCATCCTGCAAAACATTTCTGTATAGCACCTGGAAATAATTAGTACACCCTGAGTGAAAAATAGGAGTGTTTTCCATCAAACTCAGCCTTTCCTTGGAAAGATGCTAGATTCTCACACTGATATGGTAACCACTGTACGTTGGGTTCCTAGCAGATATTTCCCAAATCAGTGTGTTTTGCAGATTTCAGTTGTTTTCTGTGATAGTGTCAAGCAGTGTGGTAAAACCCCCCAGAAAAGTGACAATAACACTTCATCAACTTATTTGCAAATAGAGTAGGTTTGGCATTTTACAGAACTGCACACGTGAAGTTAAAAAAAATAAATAAATACTCTGGCTTAGTGTTGATTGTGAAATGTCTGTTTCCTAGGTAGTTGTAACCTGTGCAATCTAAAATGGATTTCAGAAGGAAAGTGAAAGAAAAAAGAGACCAGCTCAGATTTGTATTAATTCATAGAGAGTTTGGACAGTGTGTGTTTGCTAAATCCTCAGCTGTAGATTGAATGTTTGTTTCTTTTTGGATTACCACTTAGTTTAGATAGTCGTATAATTTAAATTAAATTTCCCTGTACAGTCATCTGTATTCACAGAGAAAGGGGTCTAGAAGCCACAGGAAGAATATCAGGCCACAGTATTTTGTGCAAGGGCTGACAAAGAAACCACTTAACACAACCACTCCTGCAAAGCCCATCAGAGAGCACATCCACACCTTCCCCCAAGGTTAGCTCTGTTTACAGGCAGCAGAGAACAATGCAGCCTTTCAAAACACCCACCACCACACAACAGCAAGCAAACCAAAACCCAAACACCTCTGAGGACTTTTATTGCCAAATTAAAGATGATGAATTAGAAAGACAAGAAGTCAATGTGCTGTATCCTGTGACAAATCCTTTCATTTCCCTTTACCCATTAGGAGGGTACACAGGAGCAGTCAGTCAAATTAAAGCCCAATAAAAGTCATCAAATGCTGAAGTTTTGCATGACTTAGTGAAAACCTTTCATCAAGAAAACATCATAACCCTGTATGTGAAACGGGGCTGAGAAGGGAAATGGGTACAGCAGGTGATTATTTGTAAAACAAAAGCATCTGTGAAGCTCTCTTGTCTATTTTTTAGTGTGGATTTGAATGTTGTTTGGTATTGTATCCTGTAATCTTCTCTACTCTGTCTTTACAACTCTTCCAGTGCTGTCATTGTGCTCCTTCCAGTTGCCCCTACAGTCTGGCTGTGGGAGAACTGTCACTGCCCTTTCATCTCCAGAATGGCTGTGCTGATGGGAAGGGCAGGAGGACAACCTGGGCCAGTTTTGGGATGATTCTGAATGGAGCATTGCTTGGGGACAAGACAAGGCTGCCCTGTCCTTTATCCTCAGTGTATGGGCAGGGGAATTGGAAGGCTCTAAGGAATTCCTGCTGGCATTGCTATGAACATGTCTGGATTAAGGGTAGTTGGAGACAGCAGGCTACACCTCTGTGCTTTTCATCACCCACATGGCCATCTACATTAGAGAGCTGTAGCTACAGGGTAAACAAACAGATAGAAACTTGTTTGGGCTGGTGAGGAGCACAGGGGGGCAGAGTGTGAGGAAAATGGCAAAGAAGTGGTGTTTTTCAGCAGTGTAGCTGTTGGAAGGAGCCCTCGCCAGCTCTGTGTGATCATCAGTGTGATGTGGATGCAGTCCCTGTGGCCCTGCTGCTGCTTCAGGCTGTGGCCACATCAGAGGGGCAGGGGCAGGGTTGGGCAGTCAGTGAGCTGTCCCCAAACAGTCACTTTCTACCGAGTGAGAGAGACCAACTCTATTAGTGAAGGCAGAGTCTGCAGGAAGAGACAGCTTCCAGTGCTCACTTCAGCTAAAGCAGAGCAGGGATTTGAGTGCAGCCCCTGCAGATGAATGCTCTCACCTTAAGCCTCCTGGCAGTTTCTGATCAGATGCTGCTTCCCTGTTTCTGCAACAATCTTGCTTTCATTCTGACAAAATCTAAAAACTTCTGTTTTGTTCCTATGGTGGAATTCTGGTTTTTGCAGCCAAAATATATTCCATTTAATAGGATTACCCGATTTTGAAAGCTAAAGTGATATATTACACTCGTCTCTGATACAGTTCCATTGGTATCAGAGGACTAATGTTTGCTCTGAGTGAGTAGCTGCAATGTATATGTTTTCAATCCCAAAAGACAGTCTATACCAGCATCTCTCTTTGGATTTTTCATTGCTTTTATTTAGCACTGGAGGGGATGAGCACATACCTGCAGAGAAATATCAGCTTCAGAACCAAACTGGAGTGTGTAGAAGGAGCACCCTTAATGTGCAGCAATTGCTGCTGAGCAGTCAGTCCTCAAAACTGCTTCAAAACTAGTTGGAATAAATTTATCTCCAGAATATATTCTATGGGCATTTCAGCACCCTTCAGAACTACTTCTGTTATATTGCAGTGCAGCTCTATCCTGAATTGACTGGAATTCTGTCAGCTCCCACTGTAGTGAAGCTGAGACACACACAACTATTTGAAGAGAAAATAGGTGCATTCTGTACTGTAAAGGATTATAATGCTCTTGTTGCATAAGAAAATGGTTGTACAGAGCGGAAATCACCCCACAAAACCTAAAATACGATGTTTTAACTGGACAGGGTCAGTATTATTTCTGAGATACTGCAAGTCACTGGGAGGCTTTGTCTTAAGACTGTTTAACGGTATGTGCTCCAAATGGACAGGTGAAAACCACCTTGTTCTTTTAGGTTTCAGTGAGTTTGCATTTAAATTTCCTCCTTTCCCATAAGATCTTGGGTCGTGTAGTGTGCTCTCAGGTCAACTGGGAGGTAGGATGGGCTGGAGAAGTCAGGCTGGGCAATTTGGATGTTGCAGACAGTAGGAAAATGGAGAGCTGTGCTATACACCATGCAACATGGCAGTGAAAGTGCAAAAAAAGCAGCTGTTTCTATGATGATGCTGTCCTTCTAGGAGAAGATTAATCAAAGAACATGTGCTATATAGACATGGAGCTTTTCAGATCTTAGCTGATCCTAGTTTCATCTGTCAATGTTGTGCACAGTTTTATACCAATTTCATACTTCAGAAATCTCATGTCTCTGTTTCAGATCTGTTTTGAAAAGGACAAACCTCAGATCTAACTGGACACTCTTTCTGTGCTTCCCTTCCTTAAAGAGGGAACTTGGACAGAGGACTCCAATCTACTGCAATCTAAATTGGGTGAGTAGCTGCTGTTCTCTGCAACATTTCAGCTCCCTCAGAATCAGAAACAGAAGAGATTAAATCACCAGCTACTTGTATTCTTAAGCCACGTGCATGTGGTGTCATTGCCAAAGATGACCTGAGATGGAGAGATATTCGCAGGATTTGACAAAGGAAATTTTAGATTGATTCCCATCTCATTACTGCAGAGTGAGTTAAAAAAAAGAGAGCTATTTGACCATCAGCTTTTCTATCTTTGGCTGGAAATTTCAAGGAAATTATTGTTTCTGACTTGATCATCACTTCTAAATAGTTCAGTATTTTTGAGCAACTGCTTACCAGTTTTAAAAGTCAAAGAAAATCCGTTCCTTACTGAATGTTGATGGGTTTGCTTGTTTAGTTTCTAAACCAGAGGCACTAATTTAGATTTCAATCACATCTTAGTATTGATTCTTTTTAACGAAGAATGAAGATTTACTGCAAATACCCCAGGAAGGCCAAGGATTACTTGGCTACTGCAACTGTACCCATGTGTTATGTAGTATTTTTAATGTTAAAATGAAAAGTGATAATCCCTTCCCACAGATTCCTTAATCTGCTTGAGAGGTGGAGGTTCCCCTTTAGAATTCTCTGAAACTTTCAACTATTTTGGAGCAGTGACTTTAAACCTGTATTCTAAACCTGTATTCAATGCTTGTCACACCAGCAGTTCTTTGCCAAAGGCCATTGTTTCACCAGAGAGTTGAGTTGCAGGAGGGTTCAAGGAACTGTTAATTTACAATTAAAAAGTTATCTGGTCTATCAGAGCCAGGGAGCAAGAGGATCAATTGTATCTGAATTTCTGACAGATGTCAGCACAGTGTTTTCTGAAAATATAAAATCTATAGGGTTTATTTTAATTTTTGGTAGTTGGTTTGTTTGTTTCCAAATAATTCAAAGTTTCCCTAAAACCTAACCTTGGTGCAAATAGCACTCATTTTACATAGCCTTGGTAAGGTGGTATATGGTACCATTGGTCACACATCTCTTACTGGTGGCATTTTATATACTGGAGGATTGTTGTTTTGCTTTTATGTTCTTGATACAAAACCCCAGAGTTCTTTCAACATCTTCATAGCTTAAACTTTTCCAGTTGTCTGTCTGTCCTTAAACTCTCTCAAATGGGCTCAGTTTGGTGATATTGAGGGGTTATCTAAGAATAAGGACTAAAGTTTATGTAAGGATAAACCCATAATAGTGAGTAGATGATAAATGATTTCTTCTTGGTAAGACATCAAGGTTTAGTAGATTGTTCTGGTAGCTTTCCTCAAATTAGTTTTTTCAGCTGGATTGCAGTTTCTTGATTCTTCTGTTCTGCCCTTTTACTCAATACCAAGTTCATCCTTCTCCAGTCTTCTGTAACCAACTCACTTCATCTGCTTTCTGAGAGATCAGCCTGCTCTTTAAAATATATTTAACTGCTTCTTTGTAATGAACTTGCTTAAGAACATGTTTATAGTTGAATCTGAACATATTCAGTTAGTTTGGTTTACATGCCTTGGGAAAATCATCACATCAAATTGTTTGAAATCACTCCTAGGTTCAGTTTCACCCCAAGTACCTTTATAGGAGATTCCCAGTAATATTGTTCTGTGAGAAAAAATGTAATTCCACTTTTTAGCACAGAAGAGTGCAGGGTTTAACACTACTCCATTACACAAATCCCAGGCCCCATAGTGCTTTTGTCATCCTGCTTATAAAATAGATAGGGCAGTTGCCAACACAGTAGATCAAAGGATTACATATTTAATCTTTCAGAGGCTTTGCTCTGTAGGATCTACAATCAAACAGTAAAGTCACTTACTTTGGATTTGAATGGTGAGTTCCTTAATCGTGAATGTCAGCAGATAGAGTTGGGAGAACAGAGGAGAAAAAACTGTTAGGAATAAAACATGGAATGCACTTAATATATGTGAGCTCCATTAAGGTAGCTCATGGAGAGCTTTGCTTCTCTGAAAACATGGCTATGAAATGATACACAGGTTTTGAATCACTTGGACAGCAAGGACAACAAAACCAACAGGCTGTGTGCTCTCTATTAGCAGTGCTTTTCTGATCAACTCAGATTTGTCAGTCCTAATTTATACACATTTAGTGATAAAAAAAGTCTCCGAAGGCTACTTTGTCAGGTGTGGGATTTGTCCTGGCAAAGAATGTTCTTGTAGAATAAGAGGGAAAAGCAAGGTGAAAGAAAATAGTTAGGAGTGGAGCAATTTCCATACCAAACAGCAGAGCATCTCCTTGTTGGAATGGGCAGGGAAGGGCAGGAGGCTGTAGGCAGTGCAGTGAGGGGTTAATTTCCACCCTGCTGTACCCCTTATTGTGGGTGATAATGTGGAAGCCTATGGAAATGATCAATAAATTCCTTGGGTCAGGTTAACAGGGGTAGAAGGATCTGCAAGTCTCTAGTGACCTGATGCTGTTTGCAGCCTGGCTGTAATGGATGCACGTGTTCACTTCTGCATTCCTCTGGGAGATAAAACAACACAACTGAAAACTCCTAGCCCTGTAGCAGTCTTGAAACCTCATTTACCTGAGGCATGAAACTCTTCTGGTCAGTAAACATAGATATTCATTAGCATTTAGCTAACCAATTTAATTTGTGAAACCAGGGGGAGGAAAAAAAAATTGAAACACAAAGGCAGAGTTGATTTAATGACATCTCTATTGGCATTGAGTATTTCCAGTCTGCACGTTGGCAGATGTTATGAGAGTCTACCAAACCACTGCTGAGAATCACTTCAGATCCTGCACATTTCCATCTCATTACATTTCTAGGTATGGAAAGCAATTTCTTCACTGTAGATAATAATTGTATTAACACAGCTATTAGCACTACAGCCTCTGTCAAGGAAACTGGAGCGTTCTCTAAAGAGAAGAAAATTGACATATGTTCTAAGAAGTTCATAACTAACCCTAAAAAGCACTCCAAATTAAAATAATCAAAATGAAACCAAGAAATACCTAACTAGGAAAAGCCCAGGTGTGTATTAGGATAAAAATAAGATTTTAATGAAACTATTTATGAACATAAAAAGTTGAAGAGATGAAGAAGAGCTAAGTCTTGATATACTGAATTATGTTCATATTTGTTTTCTTCATCTACCCCCTCAGACCTTTCAGATACACACCTAGGCAGGTAAGCCAGATGTTGGCATTATAACCCAGGGCTTGCACACATCTTTGTGGAGGAATCCCTTTCAACTGTGGTTTCTCATATTTTCAAGTTTCCATTTCTCTGTTTCCTACTCTTGTATTAAATATTCTTAAAAGCAAATGCATTTCTATTTATTCTCACTTGTTCAAGAATTTATAGTGTATTTTAAAGTTATAAAACAATGGTCAAATATTCTAAGTGTTGACAGTTCTTGTTATTAGAACTCAAGACCTCCCCAAACAAGCAGCACACACTTGGGGACTGCCAGAGAACACTGAAGCTGAAAACAGACATAATTTGCTGGTTTTTTTGAGATTCTGACTAAAATGAGCAATGCTTTTTCTTTTCCTAAGAAATTCTTGAAACGAAAAGCTAATTGCTCAGAAGTTATTGTTCTATGATATGTGAGAAATATAGTGAAATGACTATGTGTTTGTTTATACCTTTATATACACACATGCACATATGCACACATACACAGAGAGAGACTCACAAACACATTCCCATGGTGCTAATAACCTACACTAAATAAAAAGCAAGGGAATTCAAAATTCAAGCTGTTTGCTTTGCCTTATCTATTTCCATTATGCATGGTAAATATTGCAGATCATATGGTCTATAAAATCACATGCTGTTTGGAGACTCCTTCAGAGCTTTGCCACAACAGGGGATTGTGGAGACATGCAGCAGCAGCTCTGAGTTTTGCAGACTCTGGTTGTGCTCTTCATGAGCTCTGCATGGATTTTTTGCATAGGAAGCTCCCTTATTTCCTATGTTGTTTGGGGTTTTTTTTAATTAACACAAAACCCAACCCTGAATGTGTTGAGGAAGGGCAGTGTATGGGAGGTTTTAGGTTTTTCTTTGAGGATATTTGAAGGAAATGGGAAGCCCCAGTGAATAACAGTAGGTGAGCAGATAAAGAAGTTGAATATTGCTCATTGCTAGGGATTGTTGCCTAGTCAGAGCCCAGGCCCCACTGTGCACATGGGAAGCCTCTCAAGTCACAGGGCAACTCAAGCTTTTCTATATTAAACTATTTAGGCTTTAACTCACTTGCTAAAGTTTCAGAAGAGAACTCTCTTGAAAAACAATTTTTGATATATAAGATATATAATCCTGTTCCCTGAAATTCTGTTTGGGGGGTGTGTGTGCACTAAATAGATGGGTAACTGTGCAAGGCAGGGAAAAGGAAAACTGTTTGCCTAGCAGTTACTTAAAACTCCCAGACCAACACAACCAGGCACCACCTCTAAGATACCATCATTCTCTGTATGGCTAGAAGAAAGCTGCTGCTATCACAGGGGTTTTCCAAACATTGAAGGGTTGAGTTTTGATCTAAAACAAAAAGTTTTTGCATTTCTGCATAGGACACCTGTTAAGAAAGGTAAATTCATCTGATGTGTTAGGCATGTTAGCATTAATGTTATTTTTTGGAAGAAAACTCTTGATAATAAGACATTTTTAGGCAGAGTTAAGTAGTTTATGATGAAAAGCAGGAATCTCTTTTGGCCAATTAGGTATCTTACACTATTATTTGAACTCTATGACCTTAAATGCAGCTAAGATTAGAATTAGGAACAATTCCCACAGCAAGAATAGTATATTTTTTTGAGATATTTGTCAGTGTCTCTTTTTGAGTTCCTGTACATCTGTTTCATAGCACGTTTACAGCCTGCACCTCTCATGTTGGACAGAGAACAGTATTGTCTTCAGATGAGTGCCCATCAGTCATCAACACTCCAGGATGGAAAATGTTCCCCTCCTCATGCTGGTTGTTCATTGCACAATCAGACATTTTCCATAAATTTAAATATGTACCTTTTCAGTATATTATGTTTAATACAAGAGAAAAAAAATCAGAAAATGATGCCTATATAATTTTTAGGGGGAAAAAAATGAGATCATAGTTTTATGGAACAGTGAAAATCAGAAGAGTTCTCAATATATGTGAATAAGGCTGGCAATCTCCAGAGAGGAGGGTTTTCTTAATTAAAATTCTGTTTTATTTTAATGAATCGATACTAAAGGTTCCTATGATTACAGTTCTTTAATCTTATGGATTACAGGGAAAGGAGACATCTATTTTCTGCAGCTGAATTTAGCTTATCATTCCTGCACACGTTGTAAGACTTCCTGTGGTTCCCTCTCGATCTATAAAACTTCTATTAGTTAAAAAAATACTGAAGTCCCTTATACATAAATTAGGAAATAGTTTGATTTTCTCTGTCTTATGAGAACATTCTCTCCTTTTACCAGCAAAAAATATCTGCATATTCAATTTTCTTCTGAACTTTCCAGCATTGCACAGCTGAACTCAACAAAGGGATTTTTCACTGAGTTAGTTTCACTGACTTCAAAAGCCTGATGTCAAACTATGCAGCAAGTCCCTTACAAATAGCTAAGCAGAGAAAACCTTTATTTCATTGCTGTTTTGAGGCTGAAAGTAATGAGTTCTGTTCCTACTGTGCTATTCACTCCTGAAGACTAGATGGTGATAACACCACTGACAACACACTCCACTCCTCCAGTGAAGGAGGATTGCCACAGCACCAGGATGGGGGGAAAAAAATATCTGCTAGATTTGAAATGCTGCAAAGCTGTTTATGCTACACAGTACACACTCCATTCACATCTCCTTTGCAACACATTTAATGGAGGGGCTGAGGAATAGCTTGGAAGTACTTTAATTCATTTTTAAGATTTTATCTGGCTGTAGAGCTGAAGTAGAGTTCTTAAAACTTTGGTATTTTTGGTATTTCAAACCTTCCAGCAAAAGCTAAAAATCCAGGCTGTTTTCCAGCATGCTGCCTGTAGGCAAACACCTAGAACCAGTTCACAGTTCAGATCAGCTGCCTTCATGCAAGTCTTGGCCAAGCTGCCCTTCCAAGCCTCCTCAGCTGCTTTCAAAGCAGAAGTCTAGTTCAGAAGAACAGCACTGATTGTTGCCTCCAAGTCTGAAAAGAAGGTTTCTCTTTGCAGCAGTTTCCTGCATCTCATCCAGTGTAGGATTCATTCAGATGTTCATCTTGGACAATACAGATGTCTGTAGTGGTGTGAGATTGCAGACAAATTGGCCCGACCATTACAAGTCAGTGATGCTGATCACTGATGCATCCTCTTAAATATATAATTACAGCAGATGTAGCTTTAAAGGGAAGTGTGCCAACGTGTTTACTGGTGGTTTTTGCATTAGCAAAACAATGCAGAAGGCTGGAGACTCAGCTGGCAGCCCCAGTTCTGGCTTTGGATGGCTGGTAGAGAGGACAAAGTGCTCACTAGGACTGTTACTGTGTTTGTTGCCTACGTTCCCGTTTCTGTTAATGCCATTTATGAGAAGACTGCAGCATCTGCTCAGCCTTTATTCAATTAATAAAAGCCTGTTCTTGCTTTGATGGTGCCCCTAGAAACAAAGATCATCTTGCCATCCCTAAGAAAGTGACATAAATCACATCCCTGGAAGCTGTGCTACCATGTACCAGATGTAAGAGAGTGATGAGCTCAGGTGTCAGAACAGAAGAGCAGGAATCAGTGTTCTCAGTTCTGCTCTGATTTTAGAATGGCATCTGCTAGAATGAAAGGGAAGCTTCCTGGAAAAGTTCTACTGAAAGGGAAAAACAGTGGTGGGTGTTATTGTTAGTGCTTGGTGAAAACTGGAGGGCCAGTAAATACCCCAGGCACTGCTATGTGCTCCAGACATCTCCTAAGCAGAAAACATTTTGAGTAGTGCTTTGATCTTGAGCAGTGTTTGTCCTTAATGGGGAGCAAGAAGAGTAACCCTTAGCCAGCAGACAAATTTAGACACGTAAATTGTGTGAGAAATGAAAGGATACAGTTGATGACTTCAAAACATTATCCTGCTACAGGTACCTTTTAGCAATTTGAAATCTAAATGAGTTTTAATTTTCTCAGTTGGGGGAGCAGAATCAACTTCAACGGAAGAAAATAGGCAGATTTAAAAAAAAATAAATAAATTAAAAAGCCTTCAATCTTGTCATCTGCAGGTGGAAATGAGATTAATAGAGCATTTTCATCAGCAACTTTCATGGAGGTTATTCAAAACTGTACCCAGATGTGTGTCCAGATAGTGTACAACAGCATAGCACAGACACTAAGAAGTTGTAAATGCACGACTAATCATAGTTTATTCTAAGAATAACCATAATTATTTTTTCTCCTTGTTATTAATATGTTCTTCCTCATGATTAATATGTTCTTACTGCTCCCAGGAGAGAGAGGAGAGTGCTGTTTGGTACCCTGGCTGTTACAGCAGCGATGACACTTTCAGAGAGAAGCTGTTTTTCAGAACTAATATTTGGACTTTGCTGGGGTGACTGGTTTTCTTCCAGCTGGAGCCCCAGCTCCAGACTAGCACATCACAAAGGCAGGGGTATTCTGTTGCTACCTGTCTGCACAGTGCTGCAGGCAGAGTGCAGACCTGGCCCTGGCACCTGCTGTGCCCAGCAGTCCTCAATTGGATGTCACTCCTTTCAGAAATGCAGTTCCCGTGCCTTGTTTATGTACAAAACCTCGTGGATATTCCAGGATGGAAACTGCCTCCTCTACATCAAAAAAATGGCTTTTTTTTTTTTTTTTTGCAGTTCTGGCTGCTGATTTCATTACATGGTGTCCCTGCTCTAAAAACTGGCTGCAGCCACCGGAGTGTCAGAGGAGGTTGTTGCAGAGAGGAGGAAACAGACGGTGCCATCGATCTTCATGACTCGCGATGCACATGACTACCTTTCCCCTGCCTAAGTGCCACATACAAGGTGATTAACTAATCAGGGCTATTACCCGGGGGAAATATAAATCCCCAAAGCAGCCACTCAGAACACTGAGCTCTGGGCTCCGAAGCAGAAGAGGCGAGAGGCAGCGGTGCCAGTTCCACAGGCAAGATGAAACACAAAGTGAATTCTCAGTCCCTGGGTGGGATAATGGCTTTCAACTCCTCTGCTTCTTTGTCTCAATTACCACTTAATCAGAAAATGCTGCTTTTTCTTTTGGTATTCAATGAAATTGCCATAGCAGTGTATCTTGAAACGGGGTATTGTCCATCCCCTAGTTGAGATGGGGAATCCATGATGTCACAGTTCCCTGAACAAAGATCTTTTATTGGGTGTTCACCTTTGAAAATTTACCCACAGCATCTTTTAAACTTTTAGACTATTTAAAATATTAATCAGGCAGAACTCCAAAACCAAAGCATAAATGGATTTTGAACACACACAGATAAAACTGTTTTAATTAGCAGCATACAGGACAATAAGAGCAAATATGTTTTACATGTCGCTGTATGTACAGTGGAATTAGGAACTTCACCTATAGTATTATTGCCACAAGCCCTAGTGTTACACTGACTTCACTGCTGTCCATCACCCTGAGTGCAGAAAACACATTTTACTTGTACATTCAGATAATAAGGGAATCACAGTCATGTGTTCTGCAGAACAGACAATTTAAGAAGAAAAATAAACTCTTTTATCTGGGTCTCATAATTGCTGAAAGCTGACATTTTCATACTGCCAATATGAAAATCCATTTCTAAAAGGAAGAAAAATATTTACTTGGGAACAAACTAGACTGGGTTCTAAAAAAAAAAAAAAAAGAAGGTTAAGATTTATTTCTGTCTTTCCATTTTTTTGGGGGGGAAATGAATTTTACAATTTCAAGTGATTTTAAAGCAATATAACAACAAAATCATATAATTGTCACTGATGTAGTCTAAACTACTACACAAAATTAGCAACTGAGGGAAGATGGCAATGAAAGTGAGGTTTTTGGCTTACAATTATTTTATGGTCTCAGCTGAGCACTTTTACAAAACCACAGGATTTAAATTAAAGGTTCTGGTGAATCTGAGTTACAGCTGCACCTCAGGGCTGCTGTACAAATAGCATGCTACTGGAAACTCATATATGTTGGAGGTTTTCCTTCAGTAGGCACCTCTTAAACTGAAACAGAGATGGAATGAGAAAACTTTTAGTCTTTCTCCTATTTCTGCCTATGGGAACATCTTTTTTTTGTCATTTACAGGCCTCTCTGTCTTTGGCACTTGCTGATGCAGAGGAGACATTTGGGCCAAGACCTTCCTCCACAAACAAGAAAAGATTTGTGCCAATATAGCAGTTAAAAAACCAAATCCTCTGTATTTTTCCTGCACTGGGGCTACTGGTATTTGATAATGAGATGATTAACATTAGAACATATTTTGAACTTTAGAATAGTTCTGCTTCCCCCAGGCAGAGAAATTGTTCTGTGGCTTTGCATCCTCCTTTTCCTGGGGTATCTGTGCAATTCCTTCACTTGTATTTATTTGACAAAGAAATTGACTGCAGAATGTATAACTAAAAATAGAAGTTTGAGAACTCTTCAGTCAAATAAGAAAGCTGCTACCAAGACAAATCAGCTACTTGCACTGCCTTTCTCCTCTAGATCTTTCCCTCTCTCCTGTGGTTTGAGAGCTGCTGCCTATGAAGATGTCTCAGTTTGCAGTGATGTGCTGGGAACAGCAGAATTAGCCTCCCCATCTGGCACTGCAGGTAGTTCTTTCCTCTATTTTTTTTTTTACTGTTTTTTCTGCCCCAAAGGTGGGTTTTGCATGAAGACAGCAGGTTTTGCTTGCTTTCATCCTGCAGCAGTGGAGTTTTGTTTGCAAGGCAGTCTCTGGGGACAGTAGTCACAGTAGGAGGCTAACACACTGGCCATCTCCCTTTGGAGGTCAGTCCCTCCACTTCTGTATCACTGAATTACTCTCTGGCAACACCTCCCTTCTGGGAATTCTCATGTGCTGTGTGTGTGTTGGAATATCTGCTAAGACCTCCTGTCAGTTGTCATGCAGGTTTGTGAGAGGGCAGGTAGAGGAAAAAAATGCAGATATTTACAATACTAAGAATAAAAGGAGAGGAGCAGTTTTGTTTTGTTCTCTGCTTTGGATTTGGGGATTTAAAGTGCACACCATGGACTGTGTCTTCATCCTGTGGTACAATTTCCTACCTCCTTGGCCATCAGTTACATCATTAGAAGATCTCTGTTGCTCATGGATGCTCTTCCAGCATCTGCCATTGTTGCAGGGTATTGTCATGACTATTAGAAACAAGAGTTTGCTTTGGATGATGCCTGTTTGGCTGGAAGGCTCAGAAGAGCAGTGTTCTGTATTCAAATAACACACCACAAGGTTGGCAGCTCTACAGCCTTTTCCAACTCATCCAGCTCCTGCACCAAAAAAACCCCAACTTGTGAAGAGTAAATGTCTCTGAGGTAAAAGCCAAGGCAGTAATTCTTCAACACATCTCAGGAGATTGTTCCCTAAGTAGATTTATTATGGAGATTAATAATTTAGGTCTGTAAATTACATTCAGTAAAAAGTTGCAGTCAAAATGGTTAGTCTTTAGTTAAATACATGACTAATTTAGGACTTAGAAAAGCTTAATGATAAAATCTAATTTGTTATTTAATTGGTTAAGATATTGTAGCTTGTTTCTTTCTGTTAGCAGAAAAAAAAAAACAGTGGTTTTCTTTGGCTCCAAAACATCCACACACATATATTTATTTACCTTTCTGGTCTATCAGCAAACTAAGCAAAATATTACTTGCCTGACTTGATCTGGAGGTGAGAGACTGTTTCATTTCCATGGCTGTTCCTTGATCAGTTGTCTTTGGCTGAGACTGCTGAACAGAAGATTTAGTTATATATATATAGTCTAGAATTTCTGCAGTGTAGACATCGTTCATTGGAAATTGGATGATCCCATCAAAGTAACTTCCAGGCCATCAGAATGATTCAGACCTGACCACATGCCCATTTGTGTGGACTTGGCTCCCGTTTCAGAGCTCCCCAGAAGGGTTTGGCTCCATGGGTCTGGTCAATAATCCCCTGGAAGGAAATACAGCTGGAGAAAAGAATCCCTGTGTCCTTAGCATGTGTTTATTTTCCCCTTTGTGACAGTGAAGTCAATGAAATGAGAGCAGGGGAAGTCCAGCACAACTAAGGAGGTTTCTGTCTCTAACATTTTAACATGATAAAAGTCTCTTTATTCTACAGAACTCTTTCAGAGACACTGCTTCCACTTGCCAGCAGAGATGTTTCTTTTGTTTGACAAATAATCCTGTTAATTCAAGTGGCATATTAGGAAAATACAGTATATAAAAAGCAATGTTAGCAAAATCTGAAATTTGGCAAAAACAACATAGAGTCTCTTAATGCACATTAAGAACTGAGGAGTGAGGAGATGTTTGGTGTATTATTATTATACCAGAGTATGCAAAGATATTCTTTCTGCAAAATCACTTTGGAACTATGGGTTCTGGCTTTTCCAGATGGATATGGATTGTAATTGTCTTTTCCCATCTGATATGAATTATTCACTTCTGATGTATTATGCTAGACCTGTGTGAACATATTAATTTCCCATTGATGCATAAGATTCACACCAACCTCCACGTCATGCTTGGCTTGGCCAGGATCTGCATCCCTCTTTGATTCAGCAGTTTGTCACATCTGCTAAGAGCCTGTAGACTGTACCTCTATCAAAACTATTCCTGGTTTCAATTGAATCCTGGAATATCTGGATGTATGTATTTCTGGGGAAGAGAGAAAGTGAAATAAGGAAGGATTTTGTGCAACCAAAGGAAATCATTAGCCGTGTAGTATATCATGATATCTTAGTGGTTGGCCTAGTGATGCTATTTAATGATTACTATCTAGATAAATCAGTGTAATTCCAGGAAGAATTAGACATTATGTAGAAAGCAGTGACCCTTCAGAATTCTTTTTTTTGGACCTCAAAGAGAATTATGTTTCTTTCAGATTGTGTGCCTTCCCTTTTCTGAAATGAAAAGCCTCCTTCGGTTGTGGATGGGAATCAGACCTGTACTGTTTCCATCAAGTAAGTAAACCTAGTTAATTCATTTTGATATAAAAAGTCTGTGAAGATAGTCTCAGGGAATTGCTTTGTGGGCAACAGTGGGGTTTTTTGCAAACTACTATTGCAAACATTCAGTTATCTAGTAATGAAAATGTACGTGCACAGTCACCAGGAACAAGCCACACACGCTGGAAAAAGTTAAAACAAAAAAACCTTTGAAAACACAGGGCAGAAAAACCTTCAGGAAAAAATAAAATACCTGCAATTTCTAAAGGCTGCAACATGCAATTTGTTTGAAAGCATTTTAAATGGTAGTACTATTTCCTTGGGTTAGGTTAAGAATGGTCTGCACTGTGACACGTGGGAGGGCACCAGAATTGCCTGGAGCTCCATCAGTTACATCAGCTCAGTTCTCTGCTACAATCAGTATGATGAGACTTTAGAAGAAGTGGGGTTTTTAATTTTTTATTATTATTTTGATATATACTTAGAAAATGTCTGGACAGACACAGGCTGATCTAGATATATATTTCATATGCATAAGAAAATAGGTTTTTAATGTCAAATGATGTCACACTTCCATGTTTGTTGTGTGTGCAGCCCCTGTGCATACACTAGATGTTTCAGCAAGAAAGTTTCTCCATAGAGTCTTGGAGCTATTTGTCCTTTTATAGTGTTTGAAAGCAGTTCTGACTGAACACATGCTCATGTCAAACCAGCAACTAAGTCAGAAACAGAATATGAAAAAATAATGCAATCAAAGTACACACATGGAGAAAATAACTGCAGCATCCCATATTTTTTTTTAAGTATTTTCCTCATCATTGCTTTATTAAGTAGTTGGTAAATATTAATTTTACAAAATGCAAATCATAATCTTTCATTACATTAGCAGAATATATGTTTAGACCTTTAATTCATTTTTATGCAACCAATTAACTTTTTTTAACAGACACTTTTATCACTGAACGGCAACAGTATTTGAAATATTAAATATTTTCAAATAGATAATTGAAGCACAATATTAAAATTAACAAACGGAATCTCTGGGAAAACTGTATCCCTTTTGTAAATACATATTATTTCAGTTTGTCTTTGAATTATATGAACGAAAAAGTTGACAGAGTTATCAAGTGGAAATGAACTTGGCAGAGATGTGTAATGTTGGGACTGTAAACTGTGTTTATCCTAAGAGTAAATGCTGAATATACAGCATGCTCAGAGGTGTGGGAGTGCAGGAAGGGAGAATTTGGTGAGGAGATGAATTCCTGATGAGCAGCAGTTAATAGCATTTCACATACTGGTCACCCTTCTGCTGCTGAGCAGGACACTGAGCTGTGCTCATGCCCTGCTCCAAAAATACCTCTAGATACTCCAGAGAAGTGAAAGGTCATCCTGGATCCATCACCATGTACTCTTGGAGAAGCAGAGCAAGATGTTTTACGACTAAATAGGTGGATAATATTGTAGGTATTAGTGGAAACAAATGAGCAGTGAGTGAGCCCTTAGTGTGCTCCTGCACATCCTTTTAGTCAAGATACCTTCTGTGAATTAGCATAAGAATTATGCAGATAAGCTCTTTATCTAGCTTCTGTATAGTTCTTTGAAGTCTTTAGAAGTTTAGGAATTAATCTGAAGGAAACTGAATAAATAAGCCACGTTTTGTTTGTACAAGAGATTAACTTTGCTAAATATAGGTATTGCTTCACATCAGTATCTAGTGACAATCGTTTTTCATAGACCCATGTACAAATTAATTTTGTATCCAAGATGAGTTTTACAATTCACACTGCATTGCTGTGAGTTGAATTCATTTTTTAATTTCTTAAATAATGGTATTGTTATGATAATTTTGGAATACTGTGTTTTGGAGTAGTATTATTACTCATGGGATTTGCAGAGACAAGAAAATAAAAGATGGTAGCAGCCAAACATCACATCCACTTACTTACCAGCTACTATGACTTGGAGAGAGGGAGGAAATCAGAGATGCCAACAAAAGAAAGGACTATGGGAAGCTAAATTCTCCAAAAAAGAACACAACTCCAGAAGACCTTTGTCAATATAGGAGAATATTGCCACTGTTTTTAGCACATAAATGACTGATCTGTAGGATGCTCTGAACATGCGTTGAGTCCATTTGGTATAGAATGGCACCCAGCAGCCCACTCCCTGGACTGCAGCCCCCTCAGCATGTTCAGCAAGCCCTTCAGTATGGGAAGGGTTATTCAAATGACAAGATACCCTGCTATTTATCCCAGGCTGGCTGCTGGAGCACAGGGAAATTATTCCTCTCAGTGAGTAGCAGGTAACTAAAAAAAAAAACCCAAACACCACTCTGAAGTTAAATTACTGTAATTCTGCTCTAGGAATTACACACATTTTCCACTGAATTAAATTTATCAAAACAGATTATCAAAACTTTATAATTAACTTCCCAGCAAATAAGAATTAGCATATATTATATGAATACTGTGTGTTAATCAAATAATATTTAGTGAGGCGCCCACCTATGCACGCCCAGGAATTACAAAGTTAATGAAAGACAGCAGCACAGAAACTGTAGCTAATTAAGCAAGACACAAGAAATTCCAGAGATGTTTGAATATGTTAGAATTTACTCATTATCATATTTACAGGGTAAGTTTATTCCAGTGCTTAAGTTTGGCAAAGTAAGCTATTTAAAGTTAACTTTCTGCTTTCTATAGAGATTTCTATGCACTGCAGTTCTAAGTTTTCAACTTAGGTATTTTCAGTAACAAAGTGGAAATACCTAAAGGGTTTTGGCTTAAAAAGGGAGAGTAAGAGAGTAAACAGTGAAGCTCCACACTGGTGTAGTATCACCACAGCTCCCTTGGGGTCTGTGACACACGGGAGATGTGTGGCAGCCTCTAAAGCAGATGCTGCAGCCCAGCAAAGCCTCCCCAACTCTGGTGCTGGGCAGGAGGAAGGACTCTCTGGCTCCCTGTGGCCATGAGTGGGGGTGCAAAATCAAACTGCAGCACCCCGTGAGGCTTTTTGTCCTCCCTGGAGATGAAAAATACGTTGAGAGAAGGTGTGACAAAAGGCAGAGCCCAGGGAGGCTGCGTTAGCCTGCAGGGCTCTTTCCAGTTGTGCTGCAAGTTAGCTGGGCTACAAGAGCTCAGAGAAGTGCCACAACCCAGGGACTGTGTGTTAGAAATTACTAGGCTGCATTTATACATCATCTTAGAGATTAATTCAGCAATTTTACATAATGTGATTGCTGTGATTCTATTTTTCTTTACCACTTATTCATACATAGGCAGGCGTAAAGATGCAAGTATTAGTTCCTGGTACCAGAGGAATAAACAATGAGTGTAAACATCTCCATGGTTTTCTATTCCACTTTCCAAGGAGAGAAAAGTGGTTGTTTCAGAGATGCACAGAACACAAGAGGTCTGATGTATCTCTGCAATAGCAAACTCCAGGTTGCAAAACATCTTTAAGAAGAAAAATTTCCTGGCTAATTCTGTAGACTCTGAAGTATGGATATGAGAAGCCACTCACATTTGTACCTCTCACAAATAGTATGTTCTGAATTGTGTTATGTACTCCAGCATCAAAAAAATATGTAATTTCTGACCCTGAGTTCCCACTTTTTTTTTAAGATGATGCTTTAAGTAGGCACCAGGAGAATCACAGAATTATTGACAAGATGTTTGTTTGTTTTAAGGTAAAGACAGGTCACTGTAACTCCTTTCTAGAAAATGCATAATGGAAAGGAAAATTGCAGTTCTATGGAAAATTATCTCTGATTATAATACACAAATACATGCAATGGAAGAGCAATTTAGATGAGAAACTAGCCCTGTTTGTGTGCTTAATTTATTTCTATGATGTTCCAGATCAGAAAGTGAAATGCTCTGCCTGTTTTTAATTAAACCTGCAAACTGAAGACTATTTGCTTGTTTTTAAAAAGAATATTGTTGATGACAGAGCATATGTTGTTTATTTAGAATGCTAGCTCTTGCTGTTCAGATGTATTTGAGTTTCCATTGGGTACACTTGGGGCTTGTGAAGGTGGTTGGTAGGTTGTTGGTTTTCACTAAAATGTCTTTGGTAAGTGAAACCCTTCAGCTGAAACACATCTTGTGTTACCCAGCAGAAGGGTGGTGAGTGGCAGCCTCAGACACTGACACTGAGAAGGATGGAACATCATTTTTGTTTCACCCACCCAACAAAACTGATCTCTGTTGCTGTCAGAGATCTGGGGGAAGAGAGAGGAGGGGGCTTTCAGCTGACTTTCTTACAGAAGCAAAGGTGCTGAGATTTTTTGCTGTCTCTCCAGCTCCTCCCTGCTAACAGTTTTAGTCTCTGGGGCAGTTTTGAGTGAATCGACTGTGTTAGAAACTCCAAGTCAGGAAGTTTCACTGCATTACTGAACATATGTTAGCAGCACATGGATTGACATCAGAATAGAGCTGTGCAGGAAAAGCTGGAGTCTGACTCAGCCCTAGTACAGACCACTAGGAAATCCACTTGGCACAGGCACTGGGCTGCTCTTAAGGGGTCGCTTGTACTTTGGACCTGGACAATCTGGAGATGCTGTGCCTCCAGAAACACAGCCATACACCCTTGGAGCTCTTAGCTTTATTGGATCATCTGTATGCACATTACTGCTGCTCAATGCCAGTTCATACTCGTGTGCATCCCAAAGGGAAATGATGTAAAGGTCAGTGAATACCTTTCTACTTATAATTTGTTACTCTAATAAATTCACTAATAATAAATAGTACATCATTTACAAATTAAAGTATGAAAAAAGATCACTAAACTGTTGATAAATTCCAGTATGGCTGGAAAAGAGAGTAGAAGAGCTGGAAGAGGTTTTCCCAGTGTAAGACCAAATCATTAAGAAATGGATCCAGGAGATTGACAGAGAAAGTCAGGTTGGAGAACATGATGGTTGAGAAACATGATCATGATGTGAAGAGATCAGTCCATTAGGGTATTGGTTTAATTACTGTGCAGCTACTGTGTGTAAATCCTTTTTTTTTTTCCCCTTTTTTACATCTGAGGGAATTGGTGACTAACGTTTTGTTTCAGAAAGGTTGATTCTGCATCTCTGGCACTGATGTTAAGATAGGCTGATAAAGGAAACCACCTGAACTGGGCCTGTGCCCTTGAAATGACTGTGAATGAGCAAGTCCAGCAGCAGAACAAAGTCCAGCTGTCATTTTATCAGTAAACACCTGCAAATAGGTTGAGCTGCTGGGGAATCTGAATTGTGCCTGTGTTCAGGAAGCCCTCTTAGTGAGCAGGAGTATCTCTGCTGCCCTTTACAGCTCTGCCTCTTCTGAGCTGCTTGGATCTGAGAGGCCCTTGCTTCTGCTACAGCAATCCCATAGTCTTCAGCAGTACTGATTTTGGGATTCTCCTGTATACTTAAAGAAGTGGAAATTACTCACAGTAGATCTCAAACTTGTCCTGTGGACACCAGTCACAGCTCGAGGGTGACAATGTCACCAAATCATCAACCATCTGTGCAAGCAGTGTTGCAGTTCATACCTGTAAGTCAAGGATTCAGATTCTCCTCTGTCACATGTGCTGTTCCCAACAACAAGGGTTATTTCTTCTATTTTTAATTTAAACACTTTATTTTTTTTCTATCTGCTTTCCTGTCAGCACACAGCAAGGTACAAGTGACTTTCTTTATAATACCTTTGTTCTGAACTTTACTTAAAAATGAAGATCAGCTCACTTATTTCCACGTGTACTTTTTTCTAGTGCTCTTGGAGGGATAAAGCAAAGGCTTTTCAAGGCAGTTTGGCTTTATTCCAGCATCAGACAATGCATTTGATTATGAACTCCAAAGATCAATGCAGCTTCTTGAAACTACCCTCAATTTCAAACCCTGCCTGGCCGAGATGTGCAGATTGATTTGATCTACATCTTTATGTAGCTGCTGTCCTATGTAGATTTTTTCCAAGTGGAACATTAGAGGACGTTTTCAGAAGTTTTACTTTGCTAAGTTGACATTAGAATGAATACAGTATTTTGTACTTCACATTTATCCCCCATTTTTAGCCTCTAAAGTTTTGCCATTTCACAGGAATTAACACACTGGCTCTGTTTGGTAGAAGCCAGCAGGCCAGATCAGTACCTAAAATCACAAACACTGATGAGTTTAGATCAGTGGATGCAAGACCCTAAGATTTTTTTTCAGTAAGTGTCAGTGCTTTTGCATCTGTTGCCAGTTTTCTTGTTGTTTTGGGTTTTTTTCCTCATTACTTAAATGGGAGGTGGTGTAATACTTGAAAGCCTCTGCTTTCTGGAGACACTTGATTAAGAATCTCAGCTCTAAGATTTCTTACATGAAAGAGGCAATGAGAAAGGAAGCATACTTATCTTCCTACTGCAGTTTACCTTGTTATTATGTTGCAAAAAATGTACATTGTATGTAATATTTTGATTTTTGAATATCACTTCTTGCATATTTCCATTCTATTATGGTGAATTAGAGGCAAGGTGGTGAAATAGAACTCACATCTGAATGAGAAAGTGGCCAGAGAGACTGAAAGGTAAATCAGTGACAGGAATTACGATTTCCAGAAGCTGTTAGATAAGACAGAACCAAGAAAGCAGGTAATAAACATAGAGCAAAATGGAAAAACAGGAGGTTATTGACATGTGATCTGAATTGAAATCTCCTGAGTTACTGAAAACAGTTTTTCATTTTTTAAACATTCAGTTTTTGCTGCTTCAAAGAAATTAGTAACAGTTGGCTCCTGTCTGCAAAAGAATTTAACACTTTAGTGTCAGTATATTGTTATTCTATATTCTGTTTTTTTTTTTTCAAATAGGTCGTATAATGTAAAATAATAAAGCCCTATCACATCCTAAATCCACAGCACACATACTGAGCAGAAGCTCTGTTCTCAGGAGCTTTCACACAATACTCTCAGAGAGCACTGTGTATGCTTTGGATACAGTCTCTGCAGATTAATAAACCCACTGAAATATTTACCTTAATTGCACTTGAGCCTCTTTCTTTTAATCATGCTTAATAGATCTAGCAGCAAGTACTGCTTCCCACTGGTGGGTTTCTCGTTAGCAGAGTATTGGAAAAAAAAAAATAATTGAAGATGAAGTTTGGGCACTAAAGCAGCAGAGAATGCAGGGTAATGTGTCCTGGGTTTGTACACAGGACACTCACATAACCCTGGCAGTAAAAGTTGTGTCACAGAAACAGTGGTTGGCATAGACCTTTGTATAGGCTGCATACCCTCCATATCATCTCATATCCCTGCTTAGAACCATTTAGAGTTCATTTTACTGTTTGAAAAACCAGAAGTGTGTTATGTTATCCTGGTACATATGACTGTGTCCTTCTAGGAGGTATCTGAATAACTTTACTCAGTTCAAAGCATCTCCTTTCCTTAATGTTTTGTATTCAGTGACAGCCACCCCACCTTTGCTTGTGGACTTGGGAGATGTGCAGAAAGAATGAGCAAGTGCCAAGCAGGAAAGGAAATGAGTCTCTGGGTTTGATTCACTTGTGTCCCAGGTGAAGTTGTAAACAAGTGTGGAATTTAAAGAAGGATTACAATATTGCAATTTATTCCGTTCTGCGTGTTCAGTATCAGTAGTTTCAATCCAGAGAGAATAGTGTAAATACAGTGGACAGAGCAGGATTAGATGAGGATCAATATTCAGATCAGGATACCAACAGTATTCACTTGTTTGTGTTAACTCCCAGCCTCCACTTTCTGATGGTGCCACAGAAGTAATGAATCTCACTTTTTATCAGTGAGCTTATATCTTAAGTCATATATATGTGTACCTATAGTGGGATGTGTGTATATATATATATATATATATATATATATGTGATATCTAGATTAGAAAAGTGCATGAGAAGAGACTTGATCAGTCTCCATCAATACAAGTTTCTTTAATACACATTCATTTATTATCTCATTTATTATGTCCATCTTTGTACAAAGAGGAGACTTCCAGTTGCACTGAATACTTTCCTGATACTATTCTTCTTAATGGTAAAGTTTTGATCTTTAATGTCTTTTTTGATACTTATCTTGCTTATCACCCAGTATCTCTGACTTCATCTGAAAACTTTCAAGGAAGAAAAGTCACCAAGGAATTTTGTAAAACCTGCTGTGTTTCAGAGTGGTAAACTTCAGACCAGGTTCATCTCTTGTTCTCAGATCCCCCCCAGCATTAAAATTGATGATGAGATGATTTATTGGGATGACAGGTATTCAACCATGACATGCAGAACTTCAGAGCTCCAAGTCTGTCCCAATTTGTCATTGTCTTCAGACATTTGTCATTTAAGTTCATTATAGTTTCATGCAATGGCTCGAGTTCTGTTTTGAAATAGCTCACATCATACATTTGTAGAACCTCATTTAAAGTCTCTGAAAGTATGAATTTATTTAAGAAGGAAACTTGGTGAACCTCTCTGCAGTCCCATATTCACTTAGCTTTGCATGGGCCAAACCTTGCTTTTATATTCTGCCTTTATTCCTCTTGCAGGGAAAACTTTCCCTATTCAGGAAAGCAAAATTTAGTCCTCATTAGGATTTGTGTTTTGTTTGTTGGTTTGAGGGTTTTTTCCTAGAGAAAAAAGTACTTGAAAATAACTTCAGTTGTCTACTGTAATCTTGACAATTTTCATAGCACTTTATATTAGGGTTAATCAGCTGATAAGAATCGATGCAGTTGATCATCTGATTAGCTGAACTAAACTGTAATTAGGTGTTAATGAAGATCATTTGTAAGCACACAGCATGCATCTAATTCTGAAGTTTGATTTCTAAAGCTTGACAGTTCTCTTTTCTACTACTTTTTATTTTCCTCTTTGTTTTGCACTGGCATGTTGAATATTTCCTTATTGCTTTTGAGATGAAAAAGGTGTTTTGCGAGTAGGTTGAGAAATGGTTGTGAATATCTCCAAATCTGTTTGCATTTGTTTCACCCTGATGGATAAGGTGGGTAGAAAATTGACTGGACCTCTGGGCTCTGAAGGTTATGACCAGGAGTGCAAACTCCAGCTGCCAACTGGTTTCTTGTCTCCCTTAAGAGTTTATACTGGGGCCAGTGCTACCTCCCATCATTAGGAGTGTGAATATAGGGACAGGGGCTTGTAGAACATGATCTGTGAGAGGAGACTGGGCTAACTGGGTTTGGTGAAGCCAAAGAGAACATCTCTGCCATCATAATTCTAGGCATTCTGCTTTTCTATAACACCTGCTTCAAAATGAGTGAAAGAGATTTAAAAACAGAGTTTTGCAAACAAAGAACTGCAGTATCCTTTGGGCAATTTGATGTCATTCAGAAGCAAAAATAATAACCTCTATTTGAAAAATGATATAACCAAATCAAGCCTAAAGAGATAAAACACTCAGATCCCATTAAAATTCAGTGCACTCTTATTTCACTCACACAAACAAGGTTTCTTGTTCTTAAAATTAAAAGTAATTAACATTTGTTTTCTTGTTTGCTTTCAATTTAAAATAATGATGCAGAAGTTAATTCTCTGCTGTCTAATGTTTGAGCCTTACACACACAAACACACAAAAACAACTCATTTGGACCAAGATTGTCTGGTAATGATTCTGCTCAGAGAACTACATTATGGTTTCATTAACTCCAGTACAAACTTCTGTCTCTTGCTCACTCCAGTTCTAGTCTGTTTAGATAAAGGAATAGTTTGCTATGACTTTTTAAGATCTATTTCTCACTGGAAAACCAAATTGTTCTGTTCAGCATAGTTACTGTTCCCCAAAGTTACTGTTAAGTGTTCTTTGGTGCTTTCACTGACTTGAAACTTCATGAAAACCCCAAATAATTAGAGGACTCAACCCCTTTTTTTGTATGGGTTAGCATCCCACTCGGTCAGTAAGGCAGTAATAATAATAATAACTTGAAAAAGTAGCAAGGTAATTTTGATATCATGATAAATGTTTCAGATAAATTGCTAGCTTATGCATTGCCCTTGGTGAGCACTCCTTTCATGGGAATGTGGGATGATTATATACAACTTGTCAAACAAAACAATAGTTTATGATCTTAAAAAATTAAATTGCCTCGGCATAATTGTAAAAAAAAAATGGGGAAAAAAAAAACCATAAATGCAAGTAGCAGTTCAGGTCATGTCTTTATTAATAGCATGTCATTAAGCAAACTAAAAAGCGTTAACTGTGCCATATTTAGAGATTAAGTGGGAGCAGAACCTCATTAGCACTAACAGGAGAGCTCAGGCAGATGATAGCAGGGCTGGGAGCACTTCACTGAGTACATCTGTATAGTCCATCCTTATTAAAGGGTCATCTAGAGAAACAAGGCACCTGAAGTACTGCAATATATTGGGTTGGCTTAGAGCCTTGGAGAGGGTCTGGAGAGCTCCTCTTAGCCTACAAGAGCCTGTTTGCCTGCCTGACTTGAAAATACCTCATGTTTAAAAGGCTAGAAGAAATTATTTGGCCAGGATGAACCCAGAGTGCTCATGTTGTTGCCTCTGTGTGAAACAACCTCAGGGGCCTCTCTGGGCTGAATAATGGACAAGTATCCTCCTCTTCTCTCACACTCACACACATACACACACACGTTTTAACCTGATGAAGAGGAGTAACTTGAAACAAGCCAACTATTCTCTACCACGGTGCTCTGGACTGAGATTTCCAAGGGGCAGAGTGCCAGTTTAGCTGGTCAGTCTCACAGTTGTGATGTGACTACATCACCCAAGATAAAAAGGGTTAATTCCTGACAGAAGCAGCAGAGAGACATTTTTTATTCTGTCCCTTCTTGCCTAGGCAAGTTTGAACTTATATTTATTGAAAACCCTGAAAGCATTAAAACTAAGACAGTCATTAATATAAATCCTACCAAAAAATAAAATAAAATAACAATCCATGAGAAATTATTTAGAAATAGGATAACAAAAGTTGAGCTGCAGAAAAGATTAGTGATACCTGGACACTACTCAGTGCATACACCACTATTAAATTCAGTGCTGAAATCTGCTTTCCCCCACCTCAGCAGAAAGGCTGCTGGAGCAAATTAGGAGCTATTGCAAATGCTGTTGATTCACTGTCATTTATTTTTTTTTCCCCTTGCACCATTTCAGTGAAATTATTCTTTTTCAGCCTCGTAGCCCTGTAAATATGGTGTTGCTGTTCCTTGCAGAAGGCCAGAGTCTTTGTGTTAAGATAACAGCACAGGCCTTGGAACCTCTCAGGCTTTGTGTGGACTTGGTCTGGCCTGTGTGTGCTCTGGTTTAGCTTGTTGAACTGTAACAATTGCCTGACAAATAGATTCTCCTATCTGTTGGGTTTTTTTTCAATTGCTTTTGTACAATTGTCTAGTGTCTGTATATAAATGTACATAAATACATGCTTGTATTTTGTTAGAGGTATTTCTGTAGCTGGTGGGTAAGAAAGGCAAGTGGTTTCTCTGTGCAGAATGAACTACCTATGACCCTGAACAAAAACACAGTGCAGAGGAGTAGAGGCAAGAGGGAGCAGCAGGGGTTCTCCATCTGCAGGCACAGGATGATATCAAAGGCTTGAAAACTATCTGTGACTCACTGGTGGATGATTATTGTTAAAGGAAACAAACCTGGCACCTGGGTAAAGCCAGTTTTAGGGGTAGATAACAAAAAGGAGGCAGAACATGCAGGGATACAGCCCAGTGCAGGACATTGGAATGTAACATGGACTTGCAAAGCAGTGAAGAATGAGCATGTGAGCAGGCATGGAAAAATGACCCCCAGTAGCTCCAGGGGTGAGAAGAAATGAGCTACGGGTAGGCACAATACCACAGAAAAACATTGATTTTAGAACCTTGGTGTAGATAGTTGAGCCTAGTATGTGTGGAGATAGACATTCTAGCCTCATTGCAACTGGATTCATTTAGATTGCTAAGATTTCAGTTAAAGCAGCAGTGATTCCTTGGCTTTGCATACAAGGTGTGTTCTGGCTTTTAAGGGCAAGAAAGAACAGGATTTTAAGCACAAACTGGTGGAGTTTGTGCAACCCACACTGTAATTTAGGTGAAAAAACTGCTGGCATTGTGCCCAGCAGTGCACAAGCTGGTGCAATAGTGACTCCAAGCTGTGCCTTTCCTGGGCACTAGAACTCCCCAGGATTCCCAAGTTCTTCCTTTTGCAGAAGGAGCTGATGCAGCTTTCAGACCAAGAAGCACCTACCACTAGGACTGATCTGTTTCTAGAAGGACAGAGCTTGTCAGTTGAGCAAAGGGAGGTCAAGCTACCCCAATTCCACATGGGTCTGTGACAACTAGCAGGTCATTTCCATTTCCCTCTGGAAGAGAATGCCACACGAGGCATCATTATCTATTTATAGTGCAGGAATAGCTCATCCATACAGCTCAAATCTTTAGACATTTAGTAGCTGATCAGTTTGCCAAGTGTGAATTTCAGTACATTCCAACTTACCCCCTAAAATGTAAAGACAGAATTAAAATACTTTTTAATAACTTGTTTAACTTCACTGCCAGTAGATACCGTCCATAAAGGCAAGGAAAATGTAAATATTTCTAAGCTGAAACACCAAATTGCTTGATTTATCTCAGAGTGGCAGATTTGAGGTCAGCTCTGTCTGCCTACACATTGTCCTACCTATAAATACAGTCATTAGGTTGGCCATGGAGCCTTCCAAACATGTGTCTGTAATCAGCACTGTTATAATCCTAACACTTTCTCTATTGGTACTTTGATCTATACAAACACAAATACAATGGTAGAGGGATTTTAAAAGTCAAATAAATGTCACCGGAGTGCAGTAGTAAATGTGTCCAAGGAATGTGCTACCTTAATTGAAAATTCAAATTACTGAGCATTGCTGCTTTTCAATAAAACATTCAGTACTGTTGAATGAAAAATCAATAGCTGCTTTATAGTGCATTTTTTCTTAAGCAGTAGGCAAGCACTCAATTCCCCTTCAAAAGATTTTTATTGTTCTGTCTTTAGTATTTACACCTCTTCCTCTTTCTCTCTCTTCCCTCAACAGAAGAGTCTTCAGCTTCTTTTCTAAATGAAAACATAGTTCACTGATAAAAAAAATGAACATGTGGTATTCAGATTTGGTAGTCATTACAATTTAAAGCCATTACAAAATCAGGTGCCTGGATACTACTTCTTTTCCTTCTGAGTGAACACTTAATTTACACTGTGTCTACTGAGATTTCAGAAAATACTCTAGTTCACATTTGGATAGGATGGGGTTTAATTTTAAGGCAGGAGCTTTGACATTCTTGTAGGATAATTTGAGATTTGTCCTTGTTATTCAGAGGAAAAAAAAAAGGTAAAGTCATCTGGAAATGGTAAAAAAATAAGCTGGAGATTTGTAGGTTGAAAGGAAATTGCAGATACCTATTTAAATAGATTCCTAGTAAAGCAGAGATCTTTATGGGCTGGAAGTTCTGAGATGTTTCTCCATGATGTCTGAGAGAAGCTGAATGTTCTCCTGTGGCTTTTGATCCTTGACCTGTGCATTTGACAGTGTTCCTCTAGCAGGGAGGAACCTGTTCTGTCACTTTGCCCTTTCTCTTTTCACTTGCTTCACAGAAAGCAGGTGGGTGTTCTGATGCACACAAACCAGCAATGGCACCTGCTGCCTCCTGTTCCCATTCCCTTCTTCCCCTGGTCACTGGGGGACAGTGACAGTGATGCCTCACACCAAAAAACTGCAGCTTGAGGCTTTGTGGAAGGACACACAGCACCTCTCAGATCCTGCCCTCACTTCAAGGGTGGAAAACACTGCAATAATCTCTACCATAGCAAGATTTCGTAGTAAAATTCTCAGATTTGCCTTACCGTTTGTGGCAAGGAAAGTTCACCATGTTACAGAGTGCTGTGCACATAGGCTGTGTGGAGTTTGGAGCAAGGATTATATTCATCTTTGAGGGTGTGAAATAGGTCCTTAAATTCCAGCATATAAATCACAGATAATGATATAGCTGGATCTTGGAGTATGTAGTGTCACTACATGTGACACAATCTGAAGTTTTCTGTGTATTTTACATTCTTTAAAAGCTTTTAGAGTGAAGTCTAAGCATCCACTGTTTTCCCAAAGAGAGAGAGCAGTGAAGCTCAGTGTTACTTAGAGTGTAGGCTCCCAGGGCAGCGTGCCTTGCTAAAAGGCCAAGAATGAGCTTTAATTTAAGTTTGCAGATAAAATAATTCCTTGGAACATGGCTGAAAATTGTCCATGCCAATATAGACTCATTCATTTAAATGGAACTTGTCCTTTAGAGCGTTTCACTGATGTGATTTAGCAACAAGGGTCATTAGCCCCTCAGCTGAGAATGAGAATGAGATCAAAGGATGCATTTCAGCAGGAAAAAGGCTGCTGACACACGTGCTGAAAGCACTGTTGCTTCTCCTCTTCTCAGACTTGCCTCTATCTCAGCCTCCTGACTGCCCCCAGCACTATCAGCAGCTGCCTTGTTTGGTTGGGTTTTATTGCTGGTTTTTATTTTTTTGTTGTTGTTGTTCTGCAGCTTCTCAAATTAACAGATGCCTGCTGAGAATGATGAGCAGACTTAGAAAAATACCCAAGTGTTGCTGAGATGTAGAGACTGGGTCTGTGGACTGATGCTGGAATGCTCCTATGTCTAGGAGAAGCTATGGCTGGTCACCCAGAGGTAGAATCTGATCTGAATTGGTGGTAAGAGAAGTAGATTCTGGAAGCTCTTTCAGTATCTTAGAGTTTGTTTGCAACTAGCTGCATATGTGAGTTTGATTGTTGTCTCATCAGTGGGGTCAATGAGTGATGAAAGCAGCAAGGCTTTGTTCTTCTGTTCACTGCATAGTTATTGTCCTTAAGTGACTTCTGCCTTTTTCAGTTATTGGATGGGGTTTTGCTGTTTGTTCTGAATGGTAAATAGAGACCAAAATAAGTGCAGTCTGCCTCTCATCCTCACCTACCTTGCCTTTACACCAGAGACTGCATGTTCCAGGATATAAAGTTGTCCATGTGTGTCCTGGTTTGGTGCATGGCTCTTTGGATACTGCCCTGTCATGATAACCTTTGGGATGGGAGTATCCCAACCAGACAGAACAAGTCATTTCAGGACAGAACATCACTCTCCTTTTTTTTTTTTTTTGTATCATTTCTTTTTCTAACAATTGCAAAGTTCTTAATTCTGTCCTGAATCAGAACATGTGAAAAATAGTTAATTGGAAAAGCAGCATGTGAATGGAAGACTTTCTAGTTGATCCAGGCTTTTTTTTTTCCCCCAAGAAAATATATTTTCTTTAGGAGCACAAAAACCCACAACAAACAAAAAATCCCAAAAGAATTTAACTTGGATATCAAAAATAATCTAGCAACAATTGCATAGGCCTAGAAGAGATAAGAGACTGAAAAAACATGACAAAAGGAAGAAATAGACGGTAAATAATTGTTAACTGTGAGATAAGGGAACAGTGAAAGATGGTTAAAATCCCAATTTAATTCTGAGTGGGTCTTGTTAACAAAGTGAGTCACAGAAGATGATGTCTGGAGAGCTCTAGAATTAATGGGTCATCTTTGGACTTGGCTTAACCTTGGAGAATTTCATTGAAGTCAATGATTTTGTAAAGAAGTTTAGTCAATATATCTTTATAGTCTTTTTCAAATTGAATTCATAGACATAGTGCTGTGAAATAGCAAGAGATGCAAAAATAATAGTAATGCCAGCCCATCTTACTGATGGATTGTGTAAGTTCTGAAAAGGAGCAAAAGAATGTAAAGAAACTGAACTTAACATTTTACTTCTTTTTCTAAGACACAGTTTCTTTTTATATGTGTATATATATATATATAATTAATTTCCTAAAACTCAGATTTATTTGTGTTTTTTTTAACTCTACTGTGCTGTAGGTTTTCAGGATTTGTGATGCCTGTCTCAAACAGGGTAACTGAGAAATGTTAAAGAACTCCAATTGGTTAGAAGATGTTTCCCCAGAGTGCCATAAATCCCAGCCCTGCAATGCCAGATCCTGCTACCTTAGCTGAGCAGGAAAATGAACGGCTATTGTGAATACAGAATCTTGTTCTTAAACAATGCTGAATGGCTTCTTCAAAATTAATTTCAGGCAAGACAAATGATGTTGAGGAGCCAAGGCAATCCCCCCGTGACCTCCCCTGGAGGCTGTTTCCAAACTGCCACTGCTGCTGCTTGTAAAGCAAATCAGGGGATCTGTCAGCCAGCCAGCCCAGAGCCGGGGCAGGGAGCCAGGTTCTGATGCTGGAGGCACTCCAGATTTTCCTGTCTCTGTCAGATGTTGCCTGAGAAGCTTCCATGTGTGGCTTTGAGGCTTCTGCCATAGCAGAGGTACCCAAGCAGGACGTTTGAGACTGTCTCCTTGCAGCAGGTGCCTCTCAAGTCCCAGTTCTTAGCAAGCACTGTCCTGCAGACTGAAGCAGGGGAGCAGAGCCCCACTGCTCAGCATTGCTGTGTTCTGGGGTACATGTCAGCTCAGATATCACTTAATTGGCTGTTTATATTGTGGTACTCTCTCAGGCTTACCAAACAGATTTGTATCTGTTTATGTCCTTATTTGTTTATGTCCTTATTATGTCCTTTATTTGTTGTGCTGTAACAAACATGAGTAGAAGGGATAAGAAAAGAGTCTTAATGGGTTTGTGACGTTGCCCATCCCCAGGAATACTGCAATGTGAGCAACAGAGAAAAGGGGGGAAACTGCCATGAGTGTTTAAACCTGTCACATTTCAGAGAAGTAATCTAAACACCAAGTTTTTCCTTCTTTCTGCTAAAACAATTTTGATTTTTGTATTCAAGCCCACGATGCATTACAGCTGATTTTAGACCCTGCACGTGGCTCTGCTCAGCCTGATTTCCAAACCACCAGAACAAAACGTGCCAAAGTGCATTAAGTGCTGATATCAAGAGGGTGGCCCAGTAGACCACCTGCAGCTTTTAATTAGACCAGTGCAGGTCTGTTTAAGCTGATTGGCTTACACAGTTAAAGGAGAACACAGGTTGACCTGCTGCCTAGAGAGCAGTCGGTGCTGCAGCTCTCCAGTGTCACACAAGACATGTTACTAACCTTCCCCTCGTCCTCAGTCCACCGTGGCTGTGGCCAGCTGGATCAAAGGAGCAGTTGGGAAGGTGTGTTCAACAGTAGCCAGATCCCATTCTCTTAATTAGGCAGCTTTCTCCAGCAGGCAGTACTAAATCATCCTTGCCCAGGGGTGGTATAATTACTGCTGAATAGCCTAATGCTGAATAACTTAATATACTAGAGGCAATAATTATTCCCAGAATGTGTCTGTTCCACTTTGCCTGTTTACTTGTGTTCTTCAGAAAAATTATCCCATGACTTAAATACTCTTTAGGGCAGTTCCAGTCCTTGCCTTGAATATCTTGGTCACAAGCCTCAGCCCTTTGAGAATGAGCTAAAAGACTTCCTTAGAAGAATGAAATGGTAATGGAATAAATATCTTTAGTAGCTCTATAGAACATTCTTTTAATTCTGTCATGGTCATGCTATTCATTTTAATTTAATCTCTGCTGCCAACCCATTCTGTTTGAATTGCTCATAATTCTTCCTTCCTGATTTGAAAGAAAGGAAAAGCTGAACTTACAAACCCCAATATCCAAAGGTCACTTTTATCTGTAATGTTTTAATAACCCATTATAGTTTACATTTGCAAGTTGAGAATTTTCATCAGATCCAAGGCTAGATACTGCCCCATTTCTTTCAGGCACTTTGCTCCTTGCTGGGTTTGTGCCTGGTGTGAGGGAACAGCTCTGCTATTATCCATCCCTCTCCACTTCCCTGCTTTTATTACCTTGGAGTAGAATAGTGTGGTGATACTGGTTGTAGAGAGGTTGCTGTGAAGTTTGGGAGCACTGTCTTGCCATTTCTGCATTTCTAGGCTAAAGGGTTTCCAAAAAGCAGATCCCACAGATGCTGCTGGGAGAGTATTTCAGTATTGAAGAGTGGAATTAACATTAACCCTCTGAAGGGCTTTGCAACTGACTAAGTTTCAAAACAATAACTTGGTATTTCATGCAGTTTAAATTATTTAAGATCTGCATCACAGTGATTTTGAAAACTTACCAACTTTGCTTTGGAAGTGATCAGGTTTGATCTGTCAACATGCAGTGTCAATCTATCAGTTGTTATTTGCCTGGTAGTCTGGCCTCGGTGCTGTATATTATTTATCTTGAGAGGTACCCTTCAGCTCCAAGGGTGATTTGATAATTAAATTTTTGCTTAATTTTGTTGACTACCACCTGGCTTTAAGATGTGCAAGATACCACAAGAAACAGTGGGAATAAAGAGTTAAGGCTGCACAGACTCAGGCTAAGCTGGCTGAATATGGCCCCTGTGACTATGTTTGCCCAAGGGACAAAGCTCTGCTCTTCTCTGTGTGTTCAGTGTTGCAGCAAACAGTTAAACTCCCCCAGAGTAAGTGGGGAATGAATTATATCACTTCAGCAGCCACTCATTCTAGAACATATTTGCTTATAACCTTATCTGAATAAAGGCTGCCCTGGTTCTGAAATCTATAATGTTATTTTATTACCCTTGCATGCAAACATGCATACAAATCTGACAAGCAGAGAAGTCATTGGCTGAAAGCAACTTCCACTTGAGCAGCTGTAGCTATTTTGGTGCATTGTCTTGGAGGCTGTGGCAATGAGCCTCCCTACTCAAGTGTTCAGCATTCAAGTGCTGAAGTTTTTGATTGGAAGCAGGCTAATATTAATCTTCACATATCAAAAAATCTAATTCACAAACTACTTCCCCCAAGTTCCCAATAAAAAGAGCATGTATTTTATGTCTGACAAAAAAATTTCTTTTTTATTTGTTGAAGTAAGATTTTATATATTTTTTAAAAGAAAATTACCACCCCCAGAAGAGGATATGAAACTAAAGAACTTAAGTGTCTGATGTTATGGCATGTGAAAACAAAATCATTCTTTGTACCTCAGAGACAAGACCTACCAGATGAAAATCAAATAAACTAATTAGGGTTGAGCAAAGAACATTTGATATATTATGGCTCTCTGGGCTAATTTCACCCCTTTTCAACTACTCATTATATAAAACTCCTTAAATCAGTGGGACATAAGGCACTGTACTGAGAGCAAGGTCAATGAAACCAGACTCTTTCAGGATATAATGAATGGAGACAGAAGTCTCCAAGGGATCTTCTTAATGTGTGTCAGGAGCACAACAGATCACAGACTAGTGATTATGAAAGGGACCTGTACTTCTCTTTTTGGTTTGGTTTTGTTGTTTTTTTTCCCCAACTGCTGTTTCCATATTTTCTTCCAAACTGAATATTTTTAACCTTAATGCAAAGATTTAATAGGAAATTCTCATTATTGAGCTGCCTCTATGGGAACAAGGTAATCACACTGAAAAACAAATCAGGAGTCTGTTCCAATTTGGTATAAAAACTGAAATTGAGAAGCATCTATGCAGTATGAGATATAATTATTTGTATATGGAGTTATATTTTAATGTGCATCTCTAATTGCAGAAATCCTTCAGGTGGGCAGTCTGAACGTGCCCAGTAACACTCCTGAAACTCTGTTCTAAATGCAAATGCTGGTTGGAATTTGCCCACTGCAGAGTGCCTGCCTTGAAAAGGAATGGTTTGGCAGTTGTGGTTCTGGTGAAGGTTTCCAACTCCAAGTAAGTCTGTCTTAGTTTAGAGATGTTGGTTTCACTCCCATTTAGAAATGGCTGTAATGAACCCTCCATTGTGCAGAATTATTTACCATCTTTTGTAGTGATATGCTAAATAGATTTTGTCAATAGAATCACTGGATAGTGCTCCAAGTGCAACAGTTACAGGAGTTTTTGTTTCATTTTAGTTGGTATTTGTCAAAAAGATTTCAGCTGAGAAATTGATGGTAGTTGGAAGTATTTCAGACAAACAAAATCTCAAGAAAAAAAAAAGGATGAGTAGCTCAAAAAAGAAACATAAACCTTAAAAAATATTACATGTTTTCTCTTGAAATCCATATTAAAAAAAATGAATGTTTTGGATGCAAAAGTGCTCATTGTGTCTTAATGTTAATGACATATAAAACCAGGCAAGCAAACAAAAATTAATAGATTCAGATTATCCATTAGATTTTAGAAATGTACTTAACCCATCTCATAACTTTGCAGAATCATTTTTATTCCTTTGGATGTATTTCATCTATTAAAAGCATGACTCACCCATACTGAGCATGAGAAACTGATCTGCTTGATTGCAGAAAGCTCCAATTGGTCATCTGGAAGAAGCAAATAAATTGGTTTTTCAAGAACATGTGTGATTTGTGTCTGAAGACACATCCAGGGACAAAAGGATGTAGAATTAATGTAAGTGGATTGTCAGTTGGTGCTTGTATGATGCTATTATTACAGCTCTCCTGGAACTCTTGTTTGCATCTTTTTCAGTGGTTTGGTTTTTCTTGTTCTTTTCTATTTATATTTATTTTTTTTTGTGAAGGGCAGGAGAAGAAAATATTTGATTTAGGGTAACCTTGTCAGTCTTTTGTTGGGCTGCCTTCAGTCACAAAGGCATGCATGCTAGCACAGAGCAGTCTGTCTCTAATGATTTTTGATGTGGTTACCCTTAAGAAGCTATTTTTTCTGTGAACTGCTGGAAGATTTTATATCCTGAAGCATCTCTACTTTCTCCATTCATAACTAAATTGGAACACTCAATTTTGAAATAATAGTTAGTGTGATTTATTATTTACCACAGCAACAATGAAGAAATGTATTTGAAAAGAAGCCAGTAGCAAATTACAATCGATTTGCACAATATAACAAATAAAATGTTTTAGGGAGGCAGACTTGCTGTTTCAAGTGGGATGTGATCCATAATAGTATCTCCAAGATGTCTGCTGCTTTATTACTGTCAACAATTCATTAATCATCTTCCTACAAAAAAAGCAACTGCACCCCCCCCGACCCTGGTTCAGTCGTCTCAGGAAATGCTGATTGTGGCTCTGCAGTTTGTATCCTTTTTTCTTTTTTGATGCTGTTGTTTAGGTAAAATACCCAGAGAACTTCAAAAAATCCCTTCAGATGCCCTTGGAGTGAAAGCAGGTAAAATGACTTTTCCTGTGATGGAATAGTCATAGTGATTAAACTGGACTACAGTTACCTGATGTGTTGAATGGTGGCTGTCAACAAGTAACTGCTGTGTTTTGAGCACTTCTCTCATCTGGGGAAGGACACTTCTGAGTGCCAGGAAAGCTGCAGCTACATCTTTTGAGTTAATATGAGATCTTCATCTTCCCCTGCTCCAGTGCACATTTTCCTGGCTGTTGGTCTATTCCTGAGGAAGGAAAGACAGCAGAAGCAAAAGATGCCTGAGCTGAAAAAAAAATCATTTTAGCCCAGAGATAACAACATGTCTGAATGAGACAGGCAACTGCCCACACACCAGGGCATCTAGTGAATCCTTTGCTACTCAGAATGTGTGTGTCTCAGACAGTGCTGGACATTTCACTGCATCCTTAGATAACATAGATGAGTGGCAGGGGGATGAATATTCTGCCTCTAGTAAAATACAAATGAAGGGTTAGATCTACAGAGATGTTTAAGCATGGAAGGATGCAGATAAAAGCTGCCAGGATCATCAGCAATCCCATGGTTAGGCCAGTGAGTTTATTCTGAATTATGTGCATTAGCCATGTAATTCACGTCTGAAAATAATCATCCATTACCAAGCTGGATGCTTAAAAGCCACTGTAAATCTCACCCAAACTGTTCTTATTGGTTGTCCAAAGCTGAGGAAAAACACTGCAAAATTGACAGCGTGCAATGATAGAAATAGAGCTACTGGTTTATTTTAGCCTTGAAAAAAAGCCCAGGCTACATTCCAAAAAGCTGATTGCTGTAGAGGAATCATTCTCCCAAAAACACATGGTGGTGCACTAAGTTATCTGAAAGGCCACAGGAATTTCTTGAGCAGACAGCACAGTGTTGAAGCAGGTCTCTGATATGCCCTGAGCAGCAGGAGAGTGATCTGTCTGTCCCCATCCCACACTGCAGCTTGCTTACTGTCCCCTGGGTTGCTTGCATTCCTGAGCACATCCATGCACCTACTGATCCCTGATGGATTCTTTCCCTTCCCTGAGTTTGTGCAGTCTGTCCCAAAGCAATGCACAGGCAGGCTTGGAGTCTTTATTTCAATCAAACTGATCTGGAAACTGCAGATTGCAACAGTAGTACCAATTAATTAAACCACCAGCTAAAGGCTTAACCACTTTTCTTGCTATATGGTGCTGCTTATAGAAGGGAAATAACAACCAGCCAGTGCATCAAGACTATTAAATACCACAAAGGTAGTAGCTCCTCCTTCAAATGAAACAGGAGACACTGTAACTGAAGGAACAACTAAAAACTCTACCAAAATCTCTATGTTTACTGAGTCAGATGAGGCTTAACAGTTTATGTAACTATAAATCATCACAATAATTCTATATTAATATAATTGCTCCTGTTTATTGTCTTCACAAGTGGTCCAGGGGAGACAAGATGGGAAGACACAGTATGGAAGAGCTTAACATCACCACAGCAATGTCATCCAAAGGTCTCTTAGTTGTTGAATTTCTAGTTGAATTTCTAGCTGCATAAGCAATCTTCCATAGGAAACTGGGAGCATGGCCTTTTTTTTTGTTTGAATGAAAGTCATTTGCTTTTGGAGCACTTCCTTGAGTTTTTCAAGTCTTTTATTTTGGAATGAAACTCTACCATTTGGACAGGGCAGGCAGGCAGCAAATTAGCCAAAAAATGGGCATTGAGAGCTCTTGGAAAAAAATTTCACACTTTTGTAACTAAAATGATTGCTGAGGATATGCTATTGATTTGATAGTTTTGCAGCTGAAAGTGTTTGCTAATTGGAGAACCAATTCTGTTTTTTTTATTCCCAGAACAGAAGCAAGAAGCTCGTGAATTAAGCATCAAGAGCTAATACTTGGCTGTAGGAAAAATAAATCCAATAAAAGCAGCCCAGGATGTGATAATGGATGAAAAGGCAACCTGACAGCCTTGCTCTGGGCATTCTGCAGCTGCCATCTACATGGACAGGTAGAAATAGTCATAAAAATGAATCAAAAAATTACTATCAATGAATGCTGGTAGGCAATTACAGCTGGCCAAGCTAATAACATTTTCAACTGTTGTTTTCATCAGAATGGTCCATGGGGTTGTCACTGCTCTTCTTGCAGTAACATGATGCAAAACCTTCTCCTGTGTTGCCCTTGCTTTCACAGAACTGTCTCTCTTTTCTGGCAAATTGTTGTTGTAGAAAGTAACAAGGGAAGAGGAAGACTAAAAATGTTCAAATTTGATTATTTGTTTCTTGAGAACCTGAAAAATTCCAACAAAATATCTGAACAATAGGAGGATTAGCTTAATTTTTAAGTGGGTGTCTTATTTAATTTCCCTCTAGAATAACTGTCTGTCTCTCACCAGGCAGCATTAGCCCCGTGTTAATGCTTTATTCAGGGAAGAGACATCCCAGCTTTTTTCTGTTTCAGATGTCACTCAAATGGCAAAAAGTGTTTCGTGATGTGTAGGAGCTGAATATTTGCAGGCTGCTGGTAACTGCTGACAAATGACACCAATCACTTCCTTACATCTCTATCCCTGTCTTTGAATTCTCTTAGCTGTTTCTTTTCCATATATATATAAAAATTCCTTTCTATTCCAAATCTGATATTGCCATTTCTGAAAAAGTGGCAGCCACAGTCTCAGGTAATTTCAATAAATACACATCCAGCAGTACAGGGAAGAGCTATAGTAAATCCCCCAGCAACAGTATGCTGCCAGTCCATCCCTTTCTTCCCCCTCCCAAAAATATCTGTGGAGCTATGGGATGCTTGCTAGGAAGATAACATAAAATGCAGAAGTCTGAATGACTAAAAGACACTTGTTTCCTCCAATGTATGCCTTGTGCCATTTCATAGCCTTCCATGTCCCTCCCTTCATCCCTCCTGTCTCATTCCTTTTATTAATCACTCTGCTTTTTCTCCTCTTTTTTTTTTTTTTTTTTTTTTTTTTTTTCCAGGTCTTTCTTCTTCTGGTAAAGAATAATTTCTGTTCTACTCATTCATATTTGCTCATTCATTTTTCTTCATTGTCTCCTGAATGTGTAAGTCTCCTTTCCCCTACCCCGGAGATGGTTTCTCATTTCTCTAATGTGTGTGTGCCCCTCCTGTCTCTCATTCCTTCCCTTGCTTTGTCACATGCCCTCTGTCTCACTGACCCCTTCCACTGCTTTCTGCCTCTCTTCTTTCTTTATATGCCTTCATCAGCTTTTTTCCTATGGCCTCCACATAACTAATTTCATTCTTTTCTGGATGTGCACAGCTGGCACATCCAGCTGTATCCCCTGCTCTTCTGTACTTCTGGGGCATCATTTCTAGGCTTCTTCTTCTACCCTTCTGCTGCCTCACTGCTCTGCACCTATAGCTGCTTTGGTTTATCCTTCTCAGAGGGCATAAGGGAGCCAGAATTACCCAAAAGGCTGTCCCCTTGCAGAGGAGGCTGCTGAGCTGATGCACCACTGCTGCTCAGTGGCCTCCCCTGCCCACCCGAGCGTGGAGGGGCTGCCTGTGCCGGAGGGAGGATTTAGAGCTGGTGCCTGCTGGGCTCTGATTATCCTGCACTTCCCAGAGCTGTGAGAAGCAGAGCATAATTAGATCAGCAATGAAGCTTTTTACAGCTTGCAATCGTTTGGTAGTGCCACTGATGGTTTTGTGTAGGGAAGGGCTGGCTTTATGTAGAAAGTAAGCTGCTGAATTACGATCTCAGCCAGCAGGCCCCAGTTCATGCTCACTGCAGCAGAGATGTGGGTTGGTTTTCCCCTGGAGTAGGTACTCACTTGGATGTTTGAGACTTCACCTTGCCAGTAAAGCCCTGCTCTACAGTCAAGGTCCATACTGGCTCCAAGGCATAGGGCAGAATCTTGGTATCCCCAAAATCTCCAGGCTCTGGACACTGGTGGCTGTGGCTGCAGCAGCCTGTGAGCACTCCAGGAACACTGGAATTGGGATCTGTGGCATGTGTTCAGCTCATGATGGTTTAACTACCATCCAGTTGAGGATTTTAAGCACAGTTTTTGGATTAGCATAAACTGGGAACCACACCCTGCTAAACCCCAGGCATGAAACTACCCTGCTTTGGGAATGGAAGAATTTAGCCTCACAGTGGTTCTAGGATTAATTAATTTACTGGTGTGTGCAGCTAAATCTCAGCTCTTGATTTCTTAACTTTTTAATTTAAATACTTACTGCTCATATTTACACCAAAGCTGTGCTGATTTACATCAAAGGTCACTCTAGCCCTGCTCCATCTCTCCAGTGGTAACTTCCCTGGACACTCAAGCAGATGGAAAGGACACATTCCCCAACTAATCCCATTAGGTCTTCTCCAGCTAATTGCCTGACCTTCAACTCACACAGATTTTCTGTTAATTCTTCTACAGAGAGCCAACTTCTTTCTTGCTTGTTTCACCTTAGCTTCTGACTTCATGAGATGCTTTAGTTTGTGTGTACAAGAAGCAGTAAATAGGTGACTGCTGTCCATGCTGTCCATTTAATGTTATTTATGTGTTGTTGATTTGTAGAATGAACAGTACTGCACCTATGTGGAACTTCTTTTTATGTATCTCAAATAGTTTTGGGTTTTTTCCCTTAGTAATGGTGAATGTAACAATGTCTTTCCAGGTTTTGTTTGGATGCTGATTCACTTTGATCACTCTCATCCACCATACACCAGTGAAACTCCGTGAAATGCTGTTAATTTATGTCAGCCCAGGTAAAAAAAAAATCCTACAGTCATAGACAAGGAAAAAGGGTTTTTTAAATTCCTTACCTAAAATTCAATTTTCAGATTCACTGTTTTTTCCATGTGTCTTTGAATTGTGTCATTCAATAATACTTTCCTCTTCTCTAGACAGGTTATAAGTAGAATCCATAATATTAGGTACTGAAATAAGCTATTATTATTATTATTATTTCCTCCTTTTTTGTTAAGACACTTGTTTTAGTATGGGTTTGGATTTCCTTTTGCTGGGATGTGAGCACATTTGCAGATTCTTGTCCCAGTGCTGTTTCTGAAACACGTCCAGATAACTCTGCAGTCTAAGAGGGAATGTTCCTGCCTTCACCAGCAATAGTGTGTGTAGTGTGCTTGTCACTGACCCATCTGCACCTTTCCCTGCAGGAGGAGAAATGCTACCAGCTCTTTGTTTTATTTAGAAGTTGGTATGGTTGCTAATCTGCATATCAGAAGGTAAAAGTTCAAGGTGACAATGTAAATCTCAGTGTATTTGCCCAGCAATTATTTCAGTTCTCCATATTCTTTAAGTGCTGTTTATTCTCAGAGATGGATTCCCATGTGGTCTTACATTTGAAGTAATTAATCTGTTAGTGTTTAAGGCAGAAAGCATTTGTGGGCTGCTAACCTCCAAGCTGATAATGGAGGAAATGCTCAGCAGATCTGAACTCAGATGTGTGTTTCTGGAAGAGTTTTTCAGAGCACCCTGATTACAAGGCTGTGGCTGAGCTGTCTTTATTTTATCTCAGCTCTCATTTTGCTACCAGGAACATGTTTGTGACTGCTCCCCACCCACCCACTCCCAGTTTTTTTAGCTCTAGGTGCTCTGGCACAATGCCTCCTACATTGCATGGTGGTGGTGATTCATTCCTAACACATTCTCTAGGTGTTTCCAACAGTGACTTGCATTCCAAGTGGACAGTTATAGACAAAGGTGGTACATTTAATGCTTTATCTTGAAAAAAAGCATCTTCAAAATATGTTGGAAACTTTAATGATGGTCTTATAGATTCCCTTCCAGGGAATTAGGAGCCTTGGCCACATGGATTGTGTGTTCATTACAAGGAGTCATATGATAATTTGAAGATATTTTGTGTAAACTCAGTGCAAACAATGGGCTTCTGAAACTGATGGCAGCAAGGGAGGAGATCCTCTGTCCATCACTGCTGGAAACTGCATTTCTTGGGCACTATGTAGTGAACACTTGCATATCATTACAGGCTGGTCCAGCAATACCCTCAGACAGGAAGAAAACCCAGTATGAATTATTTATTCACTCATCTACCTACTAATCAGAAGGAATTCACCCTCTTACTTAGAATCAACTCCCATCTCTAGCAAAGATATGTATTATGGTGAAGGAATCAATGATGGCTAAGCTATTTCTGTTACCAAAACTACAAAGCAATTGGTTAATATTTATATACTTATATTTGCATATTAGTAAATAT
>JANHGL010019637.1:0-35008 GCA_024611195.1 Ceyx melanurus
GCCACGGGCCGAGGAGTATGAGGTGGTGACGCCGGCGGAGGAGGCACCGCGGGGCTGGCTGGCACGGGGCTCCTACCGCATCCACTCCCTCGTCACTGATGATGACAAGATGGAGCATCTCTCCTGGGAGTGGGGCCTCTCCATAAAGAAGGCCTGGGAGGACTCAGCCCCACCACCATCCACACCCCATTTCCCCCACCCCCCCCACCAGCTCGGGGATACAGTGCCTGCCATCCCAGGGGGACCCCTCACTGGCACTACCATGCTTGGCCCGGTCGCGTGGAGGGGTCTGGGGAGGGGGGGGGGGGGCGGGGGCGGGCCTTAGCCGGCGGGCACCTGAAGTTGTGGTCTTCGCAACCAAAGTTATTTTTAATTGCTTTTTGGTTTGTTTTTTTGTTGGGTTTTTTTTGTTGGGTTTTTTTTTGGTTTTGGTTTTGGTTTGTTTTTTTTTTAATACTGATGCTCACCTGATCTTCATGGTGTCCCCATTGCTGGGGCTGGGGCCATGACACTGCCATGGCGGCACCGTGCCCGGCTACCCGCCTGGTTGCAGGCTGTGCTCTTCCATTGCCATTAAACTCTACAGACTGGTCTCTTACTGGTATGTCTGTGCTCCCATCACCTCTACCCAGATTCTTGTCTCCATCCCACTGGCAGGGCCAGGCCCACGGTGGGGATGGACAGCTGGAAAACCGCCACCTGGTCCCGCTGCCTTATCAGAGGTGCTGGGCAGCCAGTAGCAGAGGGCCACGAGCCCCAGGGAACTGGCACCACCCGCCCTGGGGCCCTTATCTGCGTCCTCTTTCTCTGGATGCCAGCTTTGGCACCATGCGAGTCTGCGGCGCCTGGCTAGTTTGGCTGCTGGTGCTGTCACTGTCGTGGCTGGGTCCAGCGCTGGGGAGTGAGGAGAAGGAGGCAGAAGTGGTGGCTGAGGAGGAGGAGGAAGAGGATAAAGTCCTCTCAGATGAGTTGGAGGAAGAGGATGGTGTCCTGGTGCTCCATGAGCACAACTTTGCCCGTGCCCTGAGTGAGCACCAGCTGCTTCTGGTGGAGTTCTGTAAGTGGCCCTGCTATGGGCAGGGGGTACAGGCCAGGGGCATGGGCAGAAGCAGACTGCCCTTGGACATAGGTTCAGAATGGGACATGCGGTGGTGGGGTGGGCAGGGGCAAGGCTGTGGAGCAGAGAGGTGGGGGCACAGCATGTGACAGGGCAGGGGGATGGGGACAGGGACACAGAGAAGGGACATGGGCAGAGGACATGTAGCAGGGTCACATGGTGGGGGTGTGGGACATGGCTGCTGGCACAGGGGATGTGGGCAGGGGCATGAGTTGGAGCCTAACAGGCTCATGCAACCATTAGGTGCCCTGGCTGACTGCTGAGCCCACTCTGGGGACCAGGGACACTCCAAATCTGTCCCAGGACCATCCTTATGGCCAACGCTTTCCCCTGCTCACAGACGCACCATGGTGTGGGCACTGCCAGCGGCTGGCACCTGCCTTCGCCCAGGCAGCCACCACACTGAGGAACGAGTCTAGCCCGGCGTGGCTGGGCAAGGTGGATGCCATGGCACAGACAGCCCTGGCCAGTGAGTTTGGCATCACCTCCTACCCCACGCTCAAGCTCTTCCGTGATGGCAACCGCACCCACCCCCTCGCCTACACAGGTATGGCTGCGGCACCTGCAATGGTGCCTGTTGGGAGGGATGGGACACTGTGGTGGGTACTGGGCTGGGGTGCAAGGATGGGTGGCAGGGGGTGATGGTGAAACGGGTGGTGATGTCCTGATGGGAGTGACAGGGGGGTGATGGTAGGCAGGTGACAGTGTGGCCATGGTGCATGGGGTGATGGCAGTGGGGCGGCAGCCTGCTAAGGGGTGGCTGAGGTGTCACTGGGGACCCCACTCTAAATGGCAGGCCGCATGGACGCCGAGGGCATTGTGCGCTGGATGCAGCGTCGGGTTGGCCCTAGTGCTATGCTGCTGCAGGACACTGACACCGCTGCCACCTTCATCACCTCCCAGGACTTGGCGGTTGTTGGCTTCTTCAAGGTGGGCTGGGTTGGGCAGGGGCTGGGTCAGGGTCATGGCTGTGGCCTTGGCCATGGCTGCTCATGGGGTGGCTGTGCAGGACCTGGGGGGTGAGGCGGCCCAGGTGTTCTATGAGGTGGCCAGCGAGATGGTGGATCTGCCATTCGGTGTGGCCCAGGAGGCCGAGCTCTTCCAGGAGTACGGGCTGTTGACTGACACTGTCTGCCTCTTCAAGAAGGTGAGGGGGTGACAGGGGGGTGGTGGGGTCAGGCCAGCTCCCAGCCAACCCTCACTGGTCTCCTCCTGGGCAGTTTGATGAGAGACGGACAGACTTCCCCATGGACAAGGCACAGGGGCTGGATGTGGCCAAGCTCACCCATCAGCTCCGTGTCCACAGCCTGAAGCTGGTGATGGAGTTCACCAATGAGGTATGGACCATCCCTGTCCCTGTCCCCTGAAGGGTCCTGGCTCCCCTGCCTTCATCATTCTCCTCCTCCTCAGACCACCAACGAGATCTTCAATGCTAAGATCCCCCACCACATGATACTCTTCCTCAATAAATCATCATCAGCACAGCTGGCATTACAGGATGGCTTCCGGGCAGCTGCTGGCACATTCCGGGGTGAGGTGAGGATGTCCCATGGCAGGGACATAAGGCGTGACCCCATACTCAGTGTCTCCTTTCCCCTGCTCAGGTGCTCTTTGTGGTGGTGGATGTGACTGGCTATGGCACTGAGGTCCTGCCCTTCTTTGGCATGACGCCTGCTGACGCGCCCACCCTGTGCCTGGTCAAGATGGAGAACAACCGCAAGTACCGGATGGACCAGGACTCCTTCTCAGACGTGGCCATACGCACCTTCATCCAGGCGGTGCTGGACGGCAAGGTGAAGGTGAGGGATTGCAGCACTGGGCTGGCCAGCACCAAGGATGCTTCTTTGTGGTGAGCGATGAGCTGTTACTCTGGAGCCTAATGATGGCAGTTCTGTGGTGAACACCAGTCTTCTGCTCCCTGATGCTTATGCTGCCAGGCCTCAGGATTTTGGGGGTTGTTATGGGAAAAGAGGCAGGAGACAGTCAATGGGACACACAGAGCTAGTATGGTGGCAGAGGGGAAGAGGTTATCCAAAAGGCAGCACAGGAGCATCCCTGGCTGCTCAATGGGGCCCCATGACCTGGCCCACATTGTGCTCTATTGGGCACTGGTAATGCTCAGTCTGGGGTGTGCCCATCCTGGTTGTCCCTGCAGCCCCACCTGATGAGTCAGGAGCCCCCTGAGAACTGGGACACACGGCCTGTTAAAGTCTTGGTGGGGAAGACTTTTGAGCAAGTGGCATTTGATGAGACCAAGAATGTTTTCGTCAAGTTCTGTAAGTGCTGGGGCCACCTTGTGGCTCTCCCCAAGCTCTTTCATGGGGCTCAGCCCCCTGACACCACAGCCCCCAACCCCATCACTGACCCCTCCCCTGGGGGATGCTGCACCCTGACAATGGGAGATCCCCAGTCCCCTGGCTCATCTGGCACTGTGCCCATCACACAGATGCACCATGGTGCTCCCACTGCCAGGCGATGGCAGCTGCCTGGGAGGAGCTGGGCGAGCGCTACAAGGACCATGAGAACATTGTCATCGCTGAGATGGACTCCACAGCCAACGAGCTGGAGAACATCACCATCAATGGTTTCCCCACCCTGCACTACTTCCCTGCTGGACCAGGCAGGAAGGTTGGTGGGGGCACTCACAGGGCCACCCTGCCTCTGACAGTACCCAGGGGACCTGGTCACCCCTCATTTCCCTTCCATCCCATGACACCAGATGGTTGAGTACAAGAGTGCCCGAGATGTGGAGACCTTCTCCAAGTTCCTGGAAAACGGGGGCATGCTGCCCGAGGAGCCACCTGTGGTAAGTTCACCCTTCTGAGGGCCAGGGAATGCCCCCAGCTCAGGGCAGCCCTCAGTCTCTGCTGAGCAGGGGGTCAGATCCTGTACAAGGCTTGTGTGTCTGTCCATGCCTCACTGCTGCCTTCTCCAGGTGCCCAAGACCTCTGAGAACAGCACAGGAAGGGAAGAGCCGATTCTGATTGGGACGGATGAATCCCGGGATGAGCTGTGAGCCAGTTTTGCTCTGGTGTGTGCTATAAACAACTTGGAAACGATGGGGCTTTGGTCTGTGTTGGCAGCTTCACAGCATGGCAGGGAGCATGTCCTGGGGATCACCCCCTGTCTTGGGTACATGGCAGGGCTGACAGTGGGCAGAACCCCTAAAAACACAGGGCAGCTTGTTCCCTGGGCCTTCATGGAGGGGGTGCTGAGCCAGCCTCCCTGGTGATGACATGAGATGGACAAGGAAGAAGACATAGTGCTGGGGGGAATCCATTAGTGTCCATGCTGGCCTTTGTGCTGGGCTGCCAGAGTAAAGGTGATGGGGAGAACAGCCAGTGTCCCTCCTTAGTGGTCCAAGGGCAACCTCCCACCATAGGCCTGGGTTCAATAATTTAGTCCCAGTCCCAGGGGAGCCCCAGGAATTCCACAATCCCAGCATGGTAGGGATTGGCAGAGACTTCTGGAGATCATCTTGTCCAACACCCCTGCTCCAACAGGGTCACCCAGAGCAGGGGGCCCAGGATCACATTGTCCAGCAAAGTTGGGAATCTCTCCAGAGAAGGAGACTCCACAGCCTCTCTGGGCAGCCTGGGCCAGACTCTGCCACCCTCACAGCAAAGAAGTTTCTCCTTCTCTTGAGATGGAACCTACTCAGTCCCTGTTGCCCATTGTCCTGTCACTGGCACCACTGAAAAGAGTCTGATCCCATCTTCTTGCCTCCCATGGGCCCTTTAGCTACTGATCAGTATTGATCAATCCCCACTCAGGCTGCTCTTCTCCAGCTGAACAGCACCAGGGCTCTCAGCTTTTCCTCAGCACAGAGATTCTCCAGTCCCCTCAGCATCTTCATAGCTTCTGCTGGACTCTCTCCAGTAGCTCCTTGTCTCTCCTGAACAGGGTAGCCCAGAACTGGACACCTTCCAGACATGGCCTCACTAGGGCAGAGAGACAGAATCACCTCCCTTGACCTGCTGGCTGCTTATCACAGCTGGGGAAGTCAAGAGCCCAACATGGGACTCTAGATGTTCCTCTTAAACCTGGCTCACAGCCTCTGTGACTCCTCTCATCCTGCATCCTGTCCAAACCTTGACACTCTCATAGAATTATCAAGGTTGGAAGGGACCTTAAAAATCATCCAGTTCCAACCCCTCTGCCATGGTCAAGGACACCTCCCACTAGATCAGGTTGCTCAGAGCCCCATCCATCTCCCCTGGGCCTGCTGCTTTGACCCCAGGTGATTCCTCCAGGGGGGCAAAATGTTGGTCCCCTGAGGCTGGACCTGCCCCAGCTGTAGGTTCAGGGACCCTACAGCTGCCCTAGTCCTGCCACATGCCCAGCCCTTTGATCTGCGCCATCCTCTGGCCACCCCAACCGGCTGCAGAGGGCCTGGGAGCCTGCTTCATGGGGACAGAAGAAAGCAGCAGGCAGTAGGATGTGGGGTTTTATTTCATTTTTATCCAAGTACCTTTGAAAGATCATTGTACAAGTCAGCACATGAGAATGCAGAGGACACATTGGTGGGGCTGCGCGGCCGCTGTACATATTTACAGGGGTGCCCCTGAGAAAAAAAAAAAAGGGGGAGAGGGAAAAAAATCCTGGGCAACCTCGCCAGACATAACACCATCAGAAATTAAAAAAAAAAAGCAGGGAGGAAAAATGCCTGTAATGTTGTTCACGGGCTAAAAACTCTCGTGGATTTTGCTGGACTTCACATAGTGTGTAGGCAAGTCACAGAACCGTGTTGAAAGGCACTTGGTGACAACAGGCTGAGTCACATCCCAGCTGGTGTCACAGTGGCTCTGGCAGCTCCAATCTGCCCAAAGCAGCACCACAGGACAAGCACTACTGTGGAAGCCCCCTGGCTTCGGGGGATGCCCATTTCTGTGGGTGGGAAAGGGGTGTTCTCTGGAGTCAGTGCCACACTGGAAGCAGGGCAGGGTCTAGACTCAGGGATGGACAGGGCTGAGGGCAGGGTGGTAGATGCACCGGTGCAGCACCCAGCTTTCTTGCATCCGAGTAAGCCCAGGAGGCTTTCCCAGGGTGCTGGTTGCCCCACTGGGTGACCTGGCCCTACATGAGCCCCACAGACTGGAATCAAGAAACCCCATTATTCTTGCAGTGGGCTGTAGTGCCCTCATCCTGCCTCCCGAGACACAGAAGCTGACAAAAGACATGTGACTCATAAAAAAGACATTTTTTTAATCCCCAGCTTTAGTGTTTAATCAGTTCCCTCCCCTATTCTGATTCTTCTCAAGTCCCCTTGATCCAAGCTGGAGCTTGGCACCAGGGGGGGCACATCTGCACCAGGCACATGGGTGCCAGCCCTCTGAGGAACTGCAGCACCCTCCTGGGAAGTGAACCCTTCTCCAGCAGCTTGGGGTGGGGAGGGAGGAGCGTGCAGGCCGTGGTATGCCATCACCCAGCCTGCTCCGAAGCCCCCAGTCCCAGGAGCTGCCACCGACCCCTCTACCCCTTGGGAATTTACTCAGTCGCAAGAAAGCTCAGGAAGAAAAACCCACCATCCTACCACATCCAGCAGCTGAGACTGCTGGGGAAGCGAGGGACCGACTCGCTCCACATGGCTCAGCAATGTTTGGGGGAGCACAACCCCTCCAGAGCGGGGCTGCCTCTTCCATGCTGGCCAGGGGTGAGCAGCTCTACCCCCACACTACTCTGAAGCCAGCCATGCTGCAAGGCCAGGGCAGGGGGCCACAGAAGTGAGGAACAGCTGGAGCCGGATGGATGGCTGTACACTTTGGGCGAGTTCCGCAGTACCTGTAGGCTTGACATTTACGTAAGAGCACTGTGACATTGGAAATATTTTCCTTTTATTACAATATATCAAAAATATGCAGCTTTAGTAAACAAGGTCATATTACACTTTCTAATGCACTGTACAATGCTACATTACACTTATATTCGGTATGGAGAGGGAAACCCAGGCTCCCACTGGCAGGTCCGTGAGGTGACACAATGTCCAGGAGAGCCAGAGCTTGTCCACATCTGTGCTGGAGCTGGCTACCGCCCTCCGCCCTGGGCTCACCCAGTGCCCACAGCAGCAGCGCCGCCATCATCCGCCCCAGGCCCTCTCCTCCAGCCCCAGAGTCTTTCACAGTCCTGTCCTCAAATCTTGGCAACCCTGGAGCTTAGTCGATCTTTTCCACCTTCCCAACAATCTTCTCTTCGAAGATGGGCAGGATGGTGTCATCCTCCCGCACCTCCTCGAAGACCACACCACAGTCGAACTCGTCACTCACTTTCTTAAAGTAATACCTGAGAAAAACAGAAACATGGGGGCAGAGAGGAAAAGAAAGAGCAGGTGAATGGTCACAGGGGCACCAAGGACCCCAAACCTGGGTACAGTACAGCCCTTCTTAGCCCCTGAGCTCATGGTGCATGAGGAACAGCTCCCCAAGGCATAGAGACAACTGCGGCCAAACTTTTTCCCCTGCCCGCACCCAGTGGACAAGAAAGACTGATCAGGAGCCATGCTGGAATGTTCAGGAGCTCTAGCCCTGAATTCCAACTCCTTTCAGCACTCTCCCAAAAGCAGCTGGTGGAGTGTTTCTAAGGCAGGCTTTTCCATGACAGTTCCTTCTTGGAAGGGGTACTTGGGAAAGCTGCACAACCCTTGCCTGGCTACTCTGGGACTTCTGCAGGACCCAACTTCCCTGTTCTCCCTGGAACAAAGTTTAGGAGGAGCTGAAACATCTCTGGAAACTGGAGTGTTCCTCACAGCATCACTGAGCATGAGCTGATGAAGATCTTCACCAGCCCAGGACCTCACAGGGCCCCACAGGGCATCTCAGCAGCTTTTGTTGAAGGTGCAACCCAGAATGCAGGACATTTCTGGCATAATGGCTTGGCTCTACTGCCATCCCTACTGCTATGTGCCTGGCTGGAGCATTCCTCCTGCTGGAGGGCTGCCAGCATTTCCAGGAACCCCTGACCTACCTCCACCACACTCCTGTGCCTTGGCTGGGGACAGCACTACTGTGCCTTGTCAGTAGCATCTGCCAGGGGTTGTGATAGTCTGCTGGGACCATACCACATGCGGAGATGACCCTTACCTGTAGTTCCCTTTCTTGGTGAGCAGCTCCTTGAACTGTCCCAGTGTGACCACGCGCCCCTTGACGAGGGTGCGGTAAGGGATCGGCTCTCCGCAGAAGTAGTAAGCGACCACGATGTTCTCACACGGCTGGGACGCCCCACTGCCTGGCCTCTTTTGGGGCTTCAACCTGCTGTGCAAAGACAGAAGTGACCTGCTGAGTATCAGCCCACCTGGAAGCGTGGGCAGGCCCAACAGCCTGCAGAGCCTGGGTAGAGGTGCTGAATTAACATCCAGGTCCTCAGGAGCATCCTTTGCTCTCTTGGCACATAGCCACACACTGAAGTCAGTGAAGGAGTGAAGAGTACTTGGAGAGGCTGGATGGGGCCAGACTGCACCTTCAATAGCATCCACCAGCATCCTGGATTATATATCAGCACTGGTGTGGCCAGCAGGACTCCCAGGGGAAGGATTATCTTGCTGGACTGGACACTGGTGAGACTTCCCTGAATCCTGGGTTCAGTTTTGGGCCCCTCCTTCCAAGAAGGACATTGAGGAGATGGGGCATGTCCAGAGAATGTCAACAAAGCTGAGGAAGGGTCTAGACCATGAGTCTGGTGAGGAGCTGCTGAAGGACCTGGGGTTGTTCAGCCTGGAGAAAAAAACAGGCTCAGGGGAGACCTTCTGACTCTCCACAGTTCCCTGAGAGGAGGTGGGAGTCAGGTGGGGTCAGTCTCTTCTCCCAGGAAACAAGTGACAGGATAAGAGAAAATCACCTGAAGTTGCACCAGAGGAGGTTTAGGTTGGACATGAGGAACAATTTCTTCCCCAAGGCCTGACTCCCCTTCTCAGGCAGGGTTTCAAAGCCCTGGAGATGTGGTACTGAGGGACATGGCTCAGTGGTGCCCTGGCAGCGCTGGGTTAATAGTTGGACTCAATGACCTCACAGGTCTTTTCCAAACAAAACAAATTCTATGATTCTACAAGGAGGCTGCAGGTTCTAGACCAGCCTCTTTGTGCTTAAGAACCTGTCCATGGGTTTGGGGAGGGGATGGCCCTTCCCACAGCACCACTGGCTTGGGTAGCCATCAGAAAACTCTAGACAAAAAGAGCATCCCAGGCCCACAGCAGCAAACCCTGGTTACCATCAGCACCCTCCTGGTCTGCACTGAGCACACAGGGCTGGGTGCACGCCTGGGGACACCACAAACACTGCTCAGACTGCTCAGGATTAATGCTGCCGTGGCCAAAATAGCTCAGCCTGTCTTTCCACTGACCTACATCTGCAGGGCTGTTCAGACAGGACTGCTCCTGCTCCCCCCAGCTCCCTGGGCACCTCTCCCAGCACTGATGGAGGTCAGAGAGGCTGGAGCTCCCAGTAGGATGTGCCCTGAAGGCCTTGCTGCCCATGATGTCTGTGCAGAGCAGCAAGGCAGCCACTATCCCCAAAACCTCAGTGACTTTAGATCTCCTGTGTGTTCCTGACTATCAAATGTTGCTCTGGTCTCTGCTCCTGGTCCACACCCTGGGGTTATGCACAGTGCCATCACTAGACCAAAAGAGTCATCCCAGTCCTAACGCCATATTCAGAGGTAGACAAAAGTAGCAATAATAAAACTGAGGGTACTTTGCACTTCTGGAGAGCCTTTCATCTGAGGTGCTGTAAATGCTACACAAACATCAGAGCAGCCTACACAAACTGGCACCTGGGCATGTGTGGTCTAAGCCAGAGGCAGCTTTCTCTTTCAAAGTCACATAAACCAAATCTGGCAGCTTAAAAAAAATATTTTAAAAGTACGCTGGATAAAAAAGATTATTTTGCATTTACATGACTGGAAAGCTGCTATAAAAAAACCCATAGTTTGCCAAGCTCATGAGGTCATCACAGCTTTGGAAATGACTCTGGCCTTTAAACACTGGCTTGTGGGCAGAGCACCTTTATAATGGCATGCCCACGTAAACACTGGCATCGTAAACCAAGACAATCTCTTCCCCTCTTTCTAAAGGCATCAGAGGTCTAAACTTTAACAGAACAACCTTCCTGGTGCCTGCTCTGCCCAGAAGACCTTTGAGAAGACGAAGCATCCCAAGAGGCAAGGGTTGGCTCCCGGTGCCAGCAGATCTCTCGGAGCCTCTGCCATCCTTATATCAAAGCACAGGATGCCCTTTAGCTAGAAAAACATTAAGGAATTGAGTCATCCTTGGAAGAAAAAAAATGAGGCATTTAAAGGAAAAAAGGGTCATAAATTCAGGCAAATTCTATGAACCTTGCAAGCCCGAAGTTAATTGAAGGGGTTTGGAAAACCTCAAAGTCCCTAAACTGCTCTTAATCCTGCTAGAAACAAGTTGTGACTAAGAGAGAGCTGTTGTGTGCCTGGGGACACAGCCATGGGCCCTGCACAGGCAGCCAGGCCCGTACCCTGGGGCTGCTGTGCTCCTTCGCCTGGGAAGGTGCAGAGAACACCCCTGAGCTCTGCCAGTGGCTTGGAGCCTTCTTCCTCCTGTTCCTCCTGCTGTCTAGTTCATCCCTGAAAGGCCATTTCTGAATGTGCTCAGCCTGGCTCCGGTACTCACTTCTTTACAAAGCAGAGATGAGCCCTGAAAGTGATACCCAAAGTGACAGAATCACAGATTTGTTTCGGCCGAGACCTTTAAGATCATTGAGTCCAACCATTAACTCAGCACTGCCAGAGCACCACTAAACCATGTCCCTCAGCACCACATCTCCAGGGCTTTGAAACCCCTCCAGGGATGGGGATTCCACCACTGCCCTGGACAGCCTGGACCAGGCCTGGACATCCCTCAAGGGGAAGAAACTGATCCTCATGTCCAACCTGAACCTCTCCTAGAACAACCTGAGGCAATTTCCTCTTGTCCTATCACTTGTATTTTTTTGGAGATTGACCCCACCCAACATGCCCAAAGTGATGCCCAAAAGCACTATGCACTGCTTCACAGAGCTGGAGAAAAACAACTCCTGTGGCTTCAACTGCCCCTATGTTTGCCCTAAGTCACAGCAGGGACAGGTGGCTGTGGTGTCTCCAAGCTCCTGGGGACAAACAAGGCTGAGCAGTGGGACTGGATGGGAGCACAATCCAATCCACCCCCATCCCAAGCACAACCACCATCTCCAATGGGCTGAAGCAGAGCTGATGAATATGGCAACCACTGAAGGGAATTTTCCCAGAGCTCCTCTCAGGAGAATGAGACAGCGCAACCATCTCCACTTCTGCCATCACCCAGAGATCTCCTGAGACCATGGCTCACCCAAGCACGTCAGTCCCTGAGCCCTGCTTCATTAAAGCTTCCACCTGCACCTGTCTCCTTTGTGGCACATGACCCAGCAACACAGCCAGCAACAACCACCCTGCCCCTGCTGGAATCGTCTCCCTTTGCTGCAGTTGTCACAACATGTGACCCCATAAGGAAATGGCAGCAGTCATCTGAGTGCCTGCATCTGCATTTCAGTCCCCATTTCTCAGCTGTGATGTGACAGGGAAACTACGCCTGGGCTACAGAACCAAGACGAGTCTTCTGTGACACAGAGGTGTGGCACTCAGCTTGCTCCAACTCAGCCCTGGGGCTGGAGAGCTTTGGGAAACCTGAAATGCACCCATTTCAGGAGGTGTCCCAGATGCCAGCTCTGCTCCTCTTCCAGGCTTTGCCCAACCCAATTAATTCCAAACTGAGATCATGCCCATGTTCTCTCTACTTGCAAGTCTTTTCTCTGAGGAGCTGGGACTAATTACTTAATCCAGCTGCAAACTTAAGTGAACTGTGACAATGAGCTACAGAAAATGGCTCAAAACTTCATGGAAGAAACCTGATGGTCACTGGAATGCCAATGCTGGGCACGCTGGATCTGCAGGTCATTGAGTGCTGGACACTTGGTCCTGCATTGCTTGCCAGCAGCAGCTAGGTAGCTGTCTTAGAGACCAATGTCCCTATAAATGCTCTGGAAGAGGGAGAAAAAAAGGCTTTTTCTGCAACAGAAGTGTGATTTCTGGAAGAATATTTGATTTCCAGTGCAGGCACTGCAGGTGCCTCCTTCTAGCAAGGCAGTGCTGGGCTGGGAGCAGGCAGGCAGCTGGGCAAGGGCACTGCTGGTTAGGGCTGTGCTGGAGGACAGGGGCTGGTGAGCTACGTAACTGTGCCAGCAAGGTCAGTCTGGCTGTACAGACCTGGCACAGTCACTCTCCTCCCACAGGCATCTCAAGGATACCTCCAAGCTTACCTCCACCTCCCCTGCCACTGGCACCATGCTTCAAGAAGGCTGTCAACAAAACCTGGGACACAGGCTCCAATTTCCCAGAGCTCTTTAAAGCTCCCAACTGAAAGAAACCATGTTTCCATGTGAGCTCCCCTGTCCATTCACCTTTGCTCTCCAAAGAGCTGTGAGGTCTGTTTTCAGGCAGGCTCCTGTGCTAACCAGAGCAGGAGCTCTCTCAAAGCTGCCAGTTCAGGCCTGCTTTAGCTGGAGCACCCAGGCCTGACCAAATCCAGCACAGACACTTCAACACCCGAAAATCTTTGTCTCCCTGGGGACTGCTTTGTCCACTCCTGATACTGGACACAGATACGTTTGCTTTTCATGAGCAGTTCCCTGATGGTGCACATGGCTCTCTGGTTTTCCACAAATGGGGCAGGTCTGGGGGATGCTGGCATCACTGTGAGAAGAGCCAGACGTCACGGAGAGGCAGGATAAGCAGAGCAGCCCAGCACTGGGACTCAGTCTGTCCTCCTGCTGGTCTGCACGGCATTCACCACAATGCCATGGGGTGCTGACAAAATCAACGCTCACAATCCCAGAATTGCAGCATGGTGGGGGTTGGCAGGGACCTCTGGGGATCATCTGGTCTAACCCCTCCTGCTCCAGCAGGGTCATCCAGCGAAAGGGGCCCAGGATCACATTGTCCAGCCAGGCTGTGAATCTCTCTAGAAAAGGAGACTCCACAACCTCTTTGGACAGCCTGGGCCAGGCTCTGCCACCCTCACAGCAAAGAATTTTCTCCTTCTGCTGAGATGGAACCTCCTGGGTTCCAGTGTGTACCCACTGCCTCTTGTTCTGTCACTGGTACCATCCTCTTTCTCCCTGGGGGCCCTTTAGCTACTGATCATCATTGATATGATATAATACAATAAACACTAAATTATTATTAATTATCTGCATGTACATGTAGCTCAGGCTGGTATTTCTAAAGTATGTTTCTGCATCTAGACATTTCTGGGGGAGGTGCCTGAATTTAGTACAACTATTAATGACTCTACTAATAAACTCTATACAATTACATCAACTGAAAGGTAGATAAATTAAACTTGGGTTAACCTGACTCAGGAAAGACCTCTTAAGTACCTGGCTTTCAATTAACGCTCTGCCATAAATATGCAGAATTCTGCTATGTGGTCACTGCAAGCAAAAATAGCGGGAGTTTGGCAATTAAAAGAATTTCTTTTCAAATTGTCATTTGTGTCTCTAACAGCCAGACTGCAAAGTTTCAAGTTTTCAAAGATGGCTATAAAACTGTGAAAGGTTTTCAGTAGACAAAGTAGTTTTAGCTGTTAACAGTAATTATCCAGCACTTCCAAAACACTTTTCATCTGAGAGCTCCATGTACCCTGCAAATAATGCTCCCTGAAAGATGCCACAAAGGAGCAGGACAATTAGCTCTGCAACAGGCACTGAGCTGAGTCATGAAGAGACTCAGTTACTTGGATATGGCTGCGCAGCAAGGCGATGCTGCCCCAACGGTGCCACGGGGCACTGCTCTCACCCAGATCCCACCAGCAGCTGTTGCTGGAAGCCAGGGGGAGATGTAGATAAAGAACAAATACATATTCTTCTTCTGCACTTAATTCTGCTGCATCCTGCTGAATTCTGCTCCAGTGTCAACCTTTGAAATCATTGTGCAAGTGTAACGAGCAGAGAGTCAGCAAGAATCGGGAGAGAAAGCTCTCCCAAACTGTGTTCCTTCTAACCATGCTCCCCCAGTCCAGCTCCTCCTCAAGCTCTCAGCAGCCCCTTCCCCACCCTGCCAGGAGCATTTCCAGCCTCTCCATCCATAAGCCACAAGCCCAGGTGCTCAAGGTGGGTTTTGCCACCACCATAGCAGAGGCAGTTTCTCTGACTTCTCTGCATGTGCTTCTGCCCAGTTGGGAGCTGAAGGTCAAAGCAGAGGACATGGACATCTCCCTCAGCCACTCACCTAGCCCCCTTCCCTCCCATGTGCAATCAGACCCTATTGCCATACCTTTGTTTAGGGGGCACTTTTCCAGCCCTTTTTTCCTCCTCCTCCAACCTCCTGCGAGCTTCTTCCAGCTGAGTAAGAGGGTTGGGGGCTGGATTGGGTGGCATGGTAGGATCTTGGATGAAAGGGTGAGAAGGCTGAACAACGTTTCGGAGCTGGGCACTGACCCACGGATGCACTGCAACAGGTCGCTCAATGGAGAGGGGTCGGACCATATCATGGGACAGCTGCTTCTTAGCACCTGAAGATCTACACAGAAACACAAGAGTTTTGACACAGGCTGCTGAGCTGCTCTGCAGAGGCAAACAGTCATTCCTAGATGGACCTACTGCTCCTGCAGTGGACATAGGCACCACTGGGAAACTTCCAGAAGGAAAGAGAAGCACCATTTACCTCTAGAGAAGATTTCAGGACAGCAAGTCCTGAGACATCAGGGTGAGCAACCCAACTTTGGCACCAAGCCCACAGATCTGTTTAAGGGTTCTTATGCATCAAGTGTATCATACATGAAAATAAAACCAGCTAAAGGCAGCTCCACCATTTGTGACACTTCCCCAGAAGATGCTCTCACATGTACTGCTGATGTTCTCAGGCTGGGAACCTCTGCATGAGCTGTTGGTTGGCATATCCAGAGAAAGGGATGTGTCAGGGATGTGCTTGTTGAATCCCAGTTCCAGTGGCAGAACTTGCTATAGGACTTCACAGTGGTCTGGCATTGCCCATGGCCTGGGCACTCAGTCCCAGCTGCATGAAGCACAACCTGCCCTGGCCTCTACTGTCCAGCAAGAGAAGAACCCAACAGCAGTTTCACCACCCAGCCACCAGTGCAGTTGTATTGGAGGGGACAAGACCCCAGATATTTCTCACTGACACCTGGCAAGCACTGTTTTTTGCCAGCCTGACCAGACTGTGACAAAGGATCTGTGCCTGCAGGAGATCTGCTTGACTTCAGAGCAATTCCCAAGACAGTCCATGGCTCCACTCCGGGCAGCCAAGGCCATCCCAGAGGATGGTCCCTGCAGGTCAAAACTGCTGGCTAACCCTGAGCTGTGCTAAACTGATTACTCAGGATCAATGGCTCCAGTGCAGCCAGTCCTACATCTCTATCAGTAACTAGCAGGTGTCCCAGGCATTTACACACAGCAAAGGCTTCAAAGCACTGCCTGTCATGGGCTGCTTTATCCACCTTGGAACCACAGCGGCCACTTCAGAGATTCTCTTGGGGTTGCAACCTCCCCACCATGGCCACAAGTCAGCCCTCAGAAAAAAAATAGCCTTTACAAACCCCGTGCAATTCCTGGTCTCTAAAGGGTCTTAAGCCCTTGTGCCTGGTGGGTTCTTGTCTTCCCAGGGTCTCCAGGACCAAGGCAGCCACTGGGCAGCCTTCTGCAAGGGATACACCACAACATCCTGAAGACCCCGTGCTCTGCCAGCCCTTACCCATGGTTTGTTTTCTTATGCCTGCTGATCTCCTTCTCTCCTTCTATGATCCACTGAAGGATCTTCTGGTTTCTTTCCACATCTTCAGGAGATCCTGGCATCTCATAGTTGGCACCATCGTTTTTCCCTGAATCGGTCTTCTTAACATTTCTCTTTGAAAGCAGACTTGCCTTCCCACTGCAAGAACAAAGCCTGAGACATTAGCACCTTGCCTGAGCCAGCCCCTGGCAGAGGATGGACATTGTCTGTCTCCAGACACAGCCTTGCTGGGGTCTGGTGCTGCCTTCCACAGCCCCCCAGCCCTACCACAGTTGAGGCTAAGAGCAAGACTGGCCAGACCCAGGCACAGTGTGCTCCTCTGCCCAGCCACATGTGGGGAAAGGAGCTCCTCCTCTGGTCACATGAGCCACAGCCATGTGGTAAAAAGCCCAGCAGATTTCTACCGCATGAAGGGTTGTGTTAAAACAGACTCTTTGCTCAGAGCAAGAGGTTCATTCTGGAACTGCAATCTATCAGCTGCCTCTCCATGTCAGCCCACTGCTAGGAAACGGAGACCTTCCCATCACCCCCAGATTCACCGGTACCCCAGACTGCTGATCTGTGAGGCCCAGCAGTTGTTTTTCACCCTGATTGAATCGAGGCTTCTTATCACAGTGGATGGATGATCACATCCTGGCAGGGGGGCTGCATTCTTCATGTTCAGAAGCAGTGGGAAGCCCAGCCACTTCAAACATGGTAGCCAGGTGGACACAGGCAGTAGCTGACACCCTGGCCATGCTTAATTATGGCTGCAGCCAAGGCTCTCCCAGAACTCCCACTGCTCCTTGCCCACACACTTGCCAATATCAGGAAGCCCCATGCTCACGAGGCCAAGGAGAACTCTCCCATGCTGGCCTGTCGTTGTCACAGACCATGTTTCATGTGACACCTTCCTAATCACCCACCTGCTCTACTCCAGAAGACCTCCCTACTCCTGCTTCTGCATGCTCACTAAGAGACATATGGAGAATAACCTTAACACCACAGGAGCGACAGGCCCTCAGACAGCTTTGCTCTTATAATCACCTAAAATATGAGTCTCTGCTACAAAGGTATCCCATGCCTTAATGGGGCTTTGATTTGTCACAGAATGGCCACGCTCATGCTCTGTTGAAGTAACAACCCTTTTCCCATAGAAACAGGGCAGCTCTAAGTACTTCTCCCTCCCCGAGGAGCAGTTTGATTCACCTGCCTTTGTGCTCTGCCTCCCTCCTGCCATCGCAGTAAGCTGGTCCTGCCTGCTGCAGACCCAGCTGCCTGCTGTCACTAAATACCCTACCCCTGGTACACAGCAAAGCAACACCCCAAGCCCACAGCCTTGGGAAGCACAGTTCTCTCCCTGCGGCTGCTCCATCACCAGCCCTTATCCCAGGCAGCCCCCAGCTCCACTCTCACATTTGCAGTTCTCCAGTAACAGGAGTATCAAAACCCATAGCAGAGAAAACGCTTTGCTCCCTCCCCTCAGCATGAAGGAATTCCAATGGCCAAGGGAAGATGGACAAAGGCAGCAAAATGTCTTTACAGGGCAGAGGGTCCGCTACCCTGAAGAATGTCCCATTGGGACAGGATGCCATAGCAGCCCTGCAGCATCCCTTGCCTTGACCCTCTGGTGAATGGATTAGGTCTTGCAATAAGGAGAGAATTTTTTTGTCCTCTCATAAACACCTTAAGAGACCAGTTTTGGTTACTCAGCCCTCAAGACACAGCCCTATACTTAGCAACTCCTGACGCATGGGGAAGCAGACCAGCATCTGCAATTTCTAACCACCTCCACTACTTTAAGGTACAGAAAAACATCTTTATAATCAAGACCATTTAAACCTCAAGTTAGAGGGCGTCTTTCAGCACAAGGTCACAGAGCTGGAAAGGCATCTAAATGTGGGACATATCCAAAAGGAAGAGCAGTGGGAGGCCCTTAAACCATGGCCCAGCACAGGCTTTCCTGAGAAAACGTGGTTCAACCACCTTGTTTCCCCAGCATGCTATGGCCTCTTTATGAAAGAGCTTCCCAGAGAAGCCACGTCTCTGGGACTCCCTTTGGGTGTTGCCTTGACTCACCTGTAGCCTAAAGAGTCCATGGGGACAGGGGCCATGCCCAAGTTTTCAGTGTAGTTTCGTGACTTTGTTGCATAGTTATGTGAATCTACATTCCAAGCAAAGCTGTTCTGCACTCGCTGCGTGGCCTCAGCCTCGATCTGCTCTTTTGGTTTCATCACACTGTGGTGATGGATGTGGTGGTAGACGTGTTTATGGTGGTATAAGTTAGCTGCATCCAGTTTCATTCCTGATTTTGTTGCGTGCTTGCCATGCCCCGGAGGAATTGTTCCTAGTGTCCCTGGCAGCTTTCCTAAGTGGCCACTTTCTGGGGACCGTGGCTTAGGAGAGTGGCGGCCAGGTCCTGGAGACTGGCAGCCTGGTGTTTTCATCACACGCTGTACATGTTCATCTAGGATGCTTTCTGGGTTTTCTTCATGGGTATCTCTCATCTGCATCCCAGCACAGCCCATCTCAGCGTAACGAGGAGCGAAGTGATGAAAGGCTTGGGCGGAAGGCATCTTGTGGCTAAGGACCGAGGGACCAGAAGAGATATCTGCATCCTCACCTTCCTCCTCCTGTGAGAAACAAGAGGATGATCAGTAGATGACAACATGGGGTCCCCAGTCCCATCTCCTGCTCACAGCAGGACTGCTGCCAACCCTTGAAGGGGTCAGGCCTGGCTTTGTCCAGACAGATTTTGAAAACCTGCAAGATCTCCGTCCACTGCCCCACTGGAGATCTGTCCCAGACTGTGCCACCCTCCTATGGAAAATGTCCTCAACATGATCCTGTGCAGCCTCAGCTTGTGGCTGTCACCTTGTTTCCATCAAGAACAGCTACTCAGGTCTGTGTACCTGCCTTTTGAGCCAAAGGTCTCCCAAAGAGATTGAGGCAACCTCTGACATACAGCCCATGCATCACAACCAGCAATTACAGACTAATTTTATGGTAAGTGTAACAACTCAATTGGATATGTGTTGTATTGGATAAGCGGGCAGAACCTTACTAAAAAGCTCCCCAAGTCCCTCAAAGGTGGTTCTGCAACAACCAGCAGTAGAAACATGACCTACTGCATGGCATCTATGACTTCCTACGAGCCCTCAGTGAGGCACTGCTTCAAAGCTCATCAGATAAATCTCAAAGCTACAATATATGTGGCAAAACAGCTTTTGAGTCAGGAGAGACCAGAAGGTTTTTTCACCTGAATGACTAGTTAACGAGGCAAAGTGAACAGTAGGCTAGTTAACAGAAGAGAGCAAATGAAGGTCAACTGCAGCATGAAGAGGTTTGAAAATCAAACATCGATTTCTCCTGGGTGTGCTAAGGCTGGAGTGAAACACTTCATGCAGATAAAGAAAGGGGATGGAACTAACCACTTGCTCTTGTAGCTCACAATGGTCTAGGACATGCTGTTAGAGACTGTTTAGTCCTTGCCAGGAAGAATAAAACTCCTCCATGCTGACAGCCACAGTTTTGATGCTGACAAATTACTTTATGCTCCAATATAAACTCATATATTTATGAAGTTTCTTTATTGGAAGTCAGAATTCATATTTTTTTAAATTACATAAGCAGAATTCCAGCGAGTCCTTTAATCCCACTCTGTTTTCCTCTGTTGGCACAGCAAAGAAATCAGTTGTGGGGTATATCTGTCCTGCCAGATAAATGCATCTGCTAGAAAACACTGACTCCCATCAGCTTTGCCTGTCAGATGTCATCAGCCGTCACTTGCTAACCAGCCTCAAAGTCTCAGCTGCCAACCACAGAGCAAGAAAGCAAATAACAGACTTCCTCTCTGTGTCACACCTGGGGGTTCAAACCTGGACAGGGGACAATGCCAGGCTTTGAAAGTGCCAAAGGCGTGGGTGCTGCAAGCCTGAGGGTATGCCCATGTCTGGAGGGCACTTTCTAACAAGTTGCTTTGAAGAACTTCAGAGGCACCTTTCATCTGCAGCCACAAGGTTGCAGCCTGCCAACCGCAGTCCCTGGGCACCTAGCTCAGGGACAAGAAAAGATGAAGCATGTGCTGACTAAATCCCTACCACTGGGGTAAGAATTTATTAGCAGTTTATGAAATGATGCGCTCAGCACTTAGGAGGCTTTTAAGGCTGGTACCTACTTTGTGGAAAACTTGTAAGCTTAAACACCACCTAACATGCAGGGTGAGATTTTATCCTGGCACAGATCCCTGAGGAACAGCAACACATCCTTTCTAGTCAGATCTCAGAGCTCTGTCTGTGCTGTGACACCACAGCAGGGTGGCATGGGACAGACAATCCAGGGTGGTCCAGAAAGTGGATGCCTAGGATCTGGGAAATCCTCTGGCTGCCTGAAACTCTGTTTTGCCAGCAACTAGAACCAGATAATTTGTTTTGCTGAGACTGAGATCAGGGTGGGCTAATGGAAGGAGAAGGATGCATTGGTTTGCCTCAGCTCAAGTGTGTCACTGAGCAGATCTGAATCCCAGGAAGGTCCTCAGGCAGGGGTGAGAGGTGCTGAGGCGGGTGCAGTGCAGGCTGGGGCAGCTGGCTCCCCACCCCCCAGTGCAGGTCTCAGCCTCACATTGGGTAGGAAAGCCTCAACAGTGAGAAAAAGGCAGCTAATGAAGGAATTGGGGTGCTAGCCTAAGCTGCCCTCTCTCCTCATGCAGGTCAGAGGCCACAGGTTTGAGGCACGGCTGCAGATACCAATTCTGATGAATCTTTTCACCGTGCTTAGTTTGGGGTGAAAAAAACAATGCATGGTACAAGGTCAGGGCAGCCCCAGCCAGGCCTGTAACACAGAACGTGGGGTATAGAGGAGCCGAGCCTTGGCAATGGTGCCCAGTGAGGTGCTCCTTGCCTGATAGACTACGGTCTGTGCCTGGTGATGCAGCAGCCACCTTCCTGCCCACCTGAACCTGCTCGTGCCCACCTGCCCAAGCCTGCTGCCTCTGCCTCACTCTGCCCAGCGAGCACCTGCGCCCTGCCTGCCACTGGCACAGGCGGGAAGACAAGACAACATTGTGGCCAAGGAGGTACAGGCAAGAGGCGGGAACTACTGTTCCACACCAAGGAAATCTGTAGGGCTGGGGAGTGGTCTCCTCCATAAGCTCAGCTTCCCTGGTCATAGGGGTGGCGTGGGTTCCAGAGCTGTGTTTTGGCATCTTGCTGCGGTGAGCTGGGCAAAGCTTGGTGGGCAGGGAAGCATCGGGTGTCATAACCACTAGATGGTGCTTTGTTGACATAATACCGTCAGAAACCTCTTCCATCCACTCCCAAAGGCAGCGGCAGTCAGAGAGATGCAGGCTGCAACTTCACCGACTGCCTGCTGCGCTATTTTTGCTCTCCAGCAAGGTCAGAGGTGCCCTTCCCTTTGGATTAGGAGGTTGAGATCTGCATTGATGAGATATGGGCAAGCAATGCCTTGCTGCAAACCTCCTCTGCCTTCTCCCAGTCCCACCCGTCAGGCTGCTGGTGGTCAGTAGGGCAAAACAGCTCACCTAACGACAAATACTTCTTCAACCAACATGCAAATTATCTCCCTCCCTGGTTAGGCAATGTTTTATATTCAAATATTGAGAATCTCAGCACTGGCTTTGCTTCTCTGGGCTCATTTTCCTTTTGCTCAGTTCAGACAGAGTGATCTCTGTGATCCAGTGCTGATCTGTATTATCCAATACTGCAGCTTCCATGCACAGGCATGAGGCTGAGGTGGCTCAAAAAGTACTAAGGAAACACACATATCCTCTAAGCCTCTCACACACTGCTCAGAATAATGAATGAATTCAGAGACTGGGTTTGTTTTGAAAACCAGAAATCTTACTGTCTTCTCAGTAAAAGGCATTTGGCTTTAAATCAGATGCCTCTTCTCGATGCTGCCGCATGATGTGGCTTTGAAAGGGAACCTGCAGGCAGCTCAGCATGGGGCAGAAAATTTCTTTTTTCCTATTTTTTTCAAAATATTTCCAGCTTCTCTGCTAAGCGATAACTGCCGAGTGTGACTAATGCCCGTCGTTTCCCCTGTGCTGCTGTTCAGTGAGCCATGTGGCCCTGGTAAGAGGTTACCCTGTAGTCCTGGTGTTTGGGTCATAGAAAACCAGCCCTGTGATCTATCAAGATTCAAGCTCTCACTGATAACAGCAGCTCCTGCACCTTAAGCACTGACCTAAAAAAGCTACAATTGCTTACTCGTGATTTTTTTTTTCCTGAATGGCTAATGCCAGATGCCAGCCAGTCAATGAAATACATTCTGGAGACAGCAAAGAGGTTTAATATATGGCATTAGTGGGAGTCCTGGGCTTAAAAATAGATTAAGTCACACAAAAATGTGTTTAAACAGACTTAAATTTATTCTCTGGCACAAAGGTATTTGCTGATTTTATGGTATTGCTACTGGCAGCTTCTTCGAGGAGACAGAGGGCTAGGATAAGGTAATCTGGGTGGGTTGGGGGGCTGCAATGGAGCCACAGGGGGAGGATGAGGAAGAGAAGAAGTGCTCTAGGACTGTGTTAGCAGAAACTGCTACTGGTTATACTGGATTTGTCTAGAAAGCAGTGGGTACCAGACAGCAAAACAGAACAACTCTGGTAGAATCTAATCACAAAATAACATCTTGCCAGCACTTTCTGGCTGAATGCAGGGACGTGGTTGCTGGACACTGCTTGGAGCTAAGGGGACCTTACAGATCCTTCTGCCTTCCTCACTTCTCTGCATCTGAAATGCAGATATGATTTAAAGCGAACACTTCAACATACAGCTCTTTTCTGATTGAAGAGTTACTCGATGAACGTTTAAAAATACTTCAATGGGGCTGAAGGGTCTGTGCTGAGCCACAGAAACTCAGCTGCTCTGAAAGCCCAGAGCTGGCCAATATAGGCACCTACACCTCTGCTTTAAAGAGAGCTGCAGGTTACTAAGCACAGAGCCTTTGTCTCAGGGCCATGGCAGTTATTAACTGCAGAGGCTCACACTTCCTTCACACAGTAGTTATACTGGCCCTGGTGATGTTCAGTGACACTGTGGTGTCCTCTGAAAACTCTTCTTTATCCTCAGCACAAGATGTACAGGTATCCATGAGCTGCAGTATCTCAGAAGAAAAGATATGAGTATGAATGTTGCTGAACAAAATCTAGACAACCAAGACTTCATTATCTTCCTTTTGGAGCTTGTTGTGGACCTATAGGCCTTACACATTTCCCTTGGTTCATCTACCAAGCCCCAGAGCTCTGAAGGGCCCCAGTGATACCTGGGCTCACCAGTCACCCATGGGGAGTCAGTGTGTTTCTCTGCCCAGGAGAAGGCTTTTGGATGCTTCACCTGATCAGTTCCAAATTTTCTTGGGATGTGCCAGACACCAGTGGGCGGAACCCTTTTTGCCATGGTAGAAATGGCTTGACAGCAGACACAAACACCTCCAGGCTTAAAGATCACATACCATCTGGTTACTGTTTGTGGGGAAAATAGGGATCACACAAAGCCTCACGGAGGAAGGTGAACCCCTGTTACATAGTCCCCTTCCTCACATGTAAGGGACTGCTCAAGAAGTCAGGAGAGTGAGGGCACCAAAGAAGATGATGGAGAGCACCCACAGCCCCCACTGGTGGCAGAACTGGGCACTGCTGTGACATAGCTGGTATCTTACAGCAGGATGGGAGAACAAGAGCTCGCAGAGCCCTACACAGATGGGGCACCAGGAGTCTCCGGAAACCCCGGTGCAAGACATGACTATGGCCACTGGAACAGGGAAATGGTCATCCCAGTTGTTTGCACAGCAGGTAAAAGCTCCCTGTGGTGTAGAGTAGGCAGACAGACTGGCAGGCTGGCAGAGGAGGCAGGGAGGTTACTCACCGCTCGAACGCGTTTAAGGCGCTCCTCCAATTTCTCTTCCGCTTCACGTTCCTTTTGTACTTCCTCCAAACGATTGATCAGTTCTGCAGCAAACTTCTCTGGTTCAACATGGATATCCTTTGGCATCCGGTATGTACGCTGGAGGAAAAACACAACAGGGCTTAGCAAAAGATGCAGGAAAAAAATCACACATTTGTTTTGGAGGCATCAATAACTGGATGTGCCAGTTGTTCCAATGGGGAGCTGGGGGAGGACAGGCTAGCAGGCTCAGGGGTGCAGCCAAGAACCACAGGGGATGGAAGCTGAACCACCACGAGCTCCCCATGTGGCACAAGCTCTGCACAACACCCCATGTTAAGGGAAAGGTTTTCTGGAGCAACAATTCAACAAGTTCTTTTGGCACCAACTCCACTTTGGATGGATGCACTTGCTTTTCTCCCAGCATCCACATGGTTAACAGGAATATCCTGGCCTCAAAGGTGGGAAGAAAGTTCGTACAGACAAACCTCTCAAAAATTATGCTTGTGCATTATTTTTTCTATCTTTTTCTATCAAAGCATCCTTGCTTTGATAGAAAGGACGACTCTTATGAACACTTAGCTCAACCCAGGGAGACCAGCATGTGCTGGTCAATCTCTGCAAACAGACCACGGCCACTAAGAGGAGGGGAAATCCTGTCACCTTCAAGGCATCTCCCTGCTCCCATCTTCTTCTGCAACTCAACCCAACTAAATTAATATGGAAGTTCAAGGGCATTCACTCTTCCTTAAGCTGAGTTACTTTGTCCCTAAATGCCTGAATTTTTGGGATAAGAAGTATGTGTAGTGAACTATAAAGCTATTGGCTGCTGCATTTCTCCCTCTTTTTTATCCTTTCTGCATCATTTTGTTAAAATAGCATAAAAAATAAAATGACACAACAGAGATAAAAATTTAATTTGGATGAAAAACATATGGAAAATTCAGCAAGTATAGAAACCTGCATTCAAGTATTTCAATACTAACATGAAAGAAATATACACTCTATAGGACCAGAGATAAAATTAAACGTGAAGAGACGAGATAATTCATAGCAGAAGCACAAATGCGGCATCAGAAGCAAGAGACACTGAGCCTGAAATCTTTAAAGGAGGATGAGAGACCACCCAAATCTAGCCCATACCAGCCAGGAGATCAATGTGTAAGACTAAACTAAAGCTTTGCCTCAAAACCTGATAAAAGTATGCAAATCATACTGTTTCTTCTCTCTCTGCCAGCTGCTGAGTAGAAGGCAGCAAAAGAAAAATACAAGGCAGTAGGTATCCTACTGATAGCACTGAGAAGCTGATGGCATCTAAGACATCCAAGCTGGGTCACAGAGGTCTTGGTCAAAGCACCACGTGTTTTGTTCACTGAGAGCAAGACCCAGCCAACCCTGCCAGCACACCTCAACTCAGGGCTTGCTGCTGCCACCTTCTCTTCCCTGCAGGGTGCTGCTGGGCTTCAGTGTCCATAGGGATGTCTGAGGACACAGGGTAGCTTTGCAGGCAAAGGACTTCTTGTTCTAGCACCCGCTTCAAGTGATAAGCAGAGAGACAGACAGCTCCACCTGAAGCTGTCCCAGGCAGGACTGATCCATCTGAGTTGGGAACAACACCAACCAACCATCCCCTTCATCCATGGATGTGGCCACTGGAGATGGCATTAAAATGTCTGAGCTACCAGTTGGCTCCCACCCTGGGATGATGAAGTCTTTGCTGTCACCAGGACCTCCAGCCCTGAAAATCAATGGCCTGTACTAAGAAACACAGCAGAAAAGTATTTTCATCAACAAAAGCCAGTTAGTCTTGAAATATTGGCACAAGGGCCAAAGAGGCAAGCTTCATCCCAGAGCCCAGACCTTGTGTTGTTGAGAAATGTTCCCAGATGTGCTCCATCACAGGGGAAGATGTTGCAGAGCTGGTCCCTGTTCTGTTACTCCCTGGGGAACCAAGTGATGTTTCTCCATTCCCCTTGCACGTAGCCTGAGGAAGCACTTCTGGCTAAGGGAGTCTCCTTTGTTCAGAAACCCCAAGCCCATTACCACCATCATCCACCTCATGAGGCAGTGCCAGCGGTTTCTGAGAAGAGACATACCTGCCTCTCTCACCGGACAAGTCACAGCTTGTCAGGTGATGTGTTCACTCCCTCCTGCCACCTCAGACATGCCAGACTCTCTCTGTGGTTGTTTATACGATGGCAGCACCAAGCCCTGCTCCATTAGAAACCTAATGAGCCTAATGAGAGGCAGCTCAGTGCTCAGCAGTTACAGTGTCGAGTCCCGCTGCAGCTATCACAGGAGAGCAGGACTGGGAAAGGATTTCCCTTTGTTTTCACAGCCTTCCATGTAATGCAGCATCCCAAAGCTAAGTCCCTCCCACAGAATCATAGAATCATTATGGTTGGAAAGGACATCCAGGGTCATCAAGTCCAACCTTTGTCCTAGTATTTCTCTAACCACCACACCATATCCTCAAGTGCCTCATCTATTAGTTCTTTAAACACCTCCAGGGATGGTGACTCCACCATCTCCCTGGGCAGCCTGTTCCAGGGCCTAACTACCCTCTCAGTGAAGAATTTATTTCTAATATCCAATCTAAACCTCCCCTGACCCAACTTGAGGCCATTTCCCCTTGTCCTATCATTACTAATTTGAGAGAAGAGACCAACAGCAGCCTCGCTACAACCTCCTTTTAGGTAGTTGTAGAGGGCAATAAGGTCTCCTCTCAGTCTCCTCTTTTCTAGACTAAACAAACCCAGTTCCCTCAGCTGCTCTTCAAGGGCTTGCTTTCCAGCCCTTTCACCAACTTCATTGCCCTTCTCTGCATCCACTCCAGCACCTCAATGTCCTTCTTGTACTGTGGTGACCAAAACTGGACACAGTACTCAAGGTACGGTCTCCTGAGCCCCTTGCAGCAGTGGCTGCAAAGGCTGAAGTTTGCCAACCTGCACATGTGAGTCCTGTCACAGTAAGGTGGTTCCTTCCAGGCCCAACAATGCTCAAGGACCACAACTTCATCTCTGATGAGGATCTGAAGAAATTCAGGGTCACTGCTGTACCAGAGAACTCAAGATAAAGAAGATTTTGTGCTTTTGCAACTAATACTTGGTATGTTTGTCCACAGTATCTCAAAGTCTAGAGATGACTGGAGCTCAACTACAGAAATGAAAAGAATCAAACCCAAGAATCTTTAGGATTAACTCGTTTTCCTTTCTCTTTGATAAACCACTGCCTCTACAAAGCTTACTGTCATGTCCTTGGAGCTTTCCATTAAGCATAACAGTTTCCAGAAGTCCTCAGCAGCCTGTTTTAGGGTGCAAGATGCAGTCCCTTCTGTGAAGCCATCTCTGCAAGGGTGTCCCTGATCACTCAAGTTTGATGCAAATGAAATAAACCTCACTTCACCCCACAGACACCAGTGCACAAGCCCTGTGTTTTCCTGGTGGGTACCTGTAATAGAGACACACAGAAAGCTGGGAAGCAGGACAAGGCTCTGAACATCACCATGGGTCTGACTTTATTCCTAACTCAAAGGATAAGCTCCACAGACTGCCCCAAAACTAATTGTACCGCAGAATAATGAATACAAATTCCCCGTGCTGAAACACTACCAATAACTGCTGTGGGCTCACACTGTCTCCCTGGAGAGCAAACATGGACTGAACTGACCTGGTTCAAAAGGCTTAAGACAACAAAGCATTTGAAACTTCTGTCTAATGACGAGCCTGACTTTGGAAGGGAGACATGCTCCATCAAAAGCCAGTCAGGCTGAGCCTGTGCTCAGAGGAGGATCCTTCAGGGCTTCAGGATTTGGAACCTGCCCCCAGCTCCCTCCAGGCATATAGAGCACTGCCAAGAGAGTCGTAAATCAGCTGTTTATTGTTCTGAAATCAGAAGGGCTCCAAAGGCTTTTGTTCCAAGTAAAAGGTGCAGCACTCTCCAAGAGCTGAATAGTTTTGGAGGATCCAGCCCTCCAGTGTGGACCAGAATGAGATCTCTGGATGAGTGAATAATGTAGAAAGGAAGCACTTAATATTAAATAATTGTTTTATCTACAGCTGTTTTATCTAACATTTAATTATCTATCTACTTTTATTTAATGCCACTAGTTCAGATGGATCTGTCCAGAAACAAACCATACGGAGCTGGGGAGGTTGTAGAGGACAACATATGGGAGGCTGAATGCCAGATGGATTGGCAAGAAAGAAATTGCTTGAACTGCTCTGAATGAAGCAATCTTTCCTAGTGATTGCTGTGAGGAAGGAATTCTTGGGATATCTATCACCAGAACATTGTCCTACACATGTGAATTGTTGGAAGCTTTGGTACACTTGGGAAGAAGCAGCCAGCTAAGAACATGTGAGATACAGAAGCTCTCCAGTAGTTACACTTAGCACCTGCTATCACTTTTTCTCCTTTTCTTGGAGCTTATGGGTGTGGGACATGCATGGATTTTGCTCCATGAGGCAGGTACAGGTCTTGGTTTTCGATAGATGTCATCTTCTCTGAGAAACAAGTTTGAGGACAAAGTAGCAACACACCAGCATCCTAAATGTGTGGGTTTATGATCTATACATGAGAAGGCTGAAAGGGAAGAATCTCACTGCAGGTTCCTCTTGGGAAGCATAAACAGAAAGTTTTCCAACTTTACCATGGGGTACAAGTTTCTAACAAGCCTGAGGGATTCACAAGTTGGGCTGAATCATTTCTGACAGATCTGACTGGGCCAAATAAGTCTGTGTTGCTAAATCTCCCTCTTCTAGAGGAGACTGGATGCCTCCATACCTGAGTGTCTGATGTTAGGTGACAAGTCAATCTTGGAAATGAAAGGACATCAGTAGTCTAGAGAAGCCAAGAGAAAAGGATTTCTCAATCTTCATGTTCCCTAGATGAATGCATTCCTCCACAATACACATTTTTAAAGAATAAATGGTGTTTCCATACCAGAAATGCCTGTGGCAGAGTTCACAGATAGCTGGACTTTACCAGCATTCAGGGATTAGCAAGGACTCCTGCTGCTGTAAGGTGTTTGAGGAAAACAGCATACAACAGCTGATGGGTTCTGAGTAAGTTCCCAACTCACAGGAGAACAAAGTTCATTCAGCTGTAGTTATCCAGGCAGCATGAGAACAGGGGTCCTCCTACACACGCCTCACTTGTACAGCATATCAGAGAGGTCATCAAAAAATCTTTTGTTCCACTCAAGAACACTATGGAAGACACCTTGCAACTTAACTTGACTGTGGGACAGGACAGGAAAGGAAACAGCCTCAACAATTTCCCCCAGGGGAGGTTTATGTTGTGCATGAGGAACGATTTCTTCAGTGAAAGGATTATCAAGGCTTGGACCAGGCTGCCCTGGGAATTGGCTGAATTGTCATCTCTTGATGTATTTAAAAGTTGCGTAGATATGGTGCTTAGGGATATAGTTTAGCAGTGGAGCTAGGTAAATGTTTGGACTCCATGTTAAATATCTTTTTCAATCTACATGTTTCTATGATCAAGCTACAGCAAGAACATCACAAAATGGCTTCTTTATGCAGGTAAACAAATAAACTAATAAAGGAATCCCAAGTCTTAATGCTTGAGGTTGGATTTTTTTCTGAATTTTCTGGGAAGAAGGAGCATCTCCCATTGTCTCATGGGAATGGATGAATGCCAGAGTTGGGGTAAATCCAGTGCAATAGCACAGGTACAGCCCTGCATTCTCTGGGCTTCCACCCTTCCTTTGGGACCTTGCTCTTTCCTTCCTTGGTGCTCCAAGACTGCTCAAATCCAAGAGAGAGATGAAAAACCACATGAAAAGCAACACTCACTCACTGGGTAATGGGTTCCTGCCAAAGGCACAAAACAAAGGTCTCACTGCTTGCTAGAGACCTTCACCCACTGCATTCCTGGGCAGAGAGCCATTTCACAAAACACAGCTTTCCCAACCTTAGAGCACTGGTGAATCTGTCAGTGTGGAAGCTGCAGAAAACAGCCATCCATGCACCGAGATCTCCTGCTGTGTAGCAGGGCATCCTACACAAACAGCACATGCCTTCAGTATTTGGAGTCAGCACAGCTTTTGAAACTAGCAGGCAGTCTCCTATGAACACATAACCACAGTGGGTTAAATCTTCTAGACCTAGTGAAAAGTGCTGCTATTAAAAGCATTCTATGTTCTTTCTGCATTTTGCGTATTAGCCCCACAACTCATTTGTAAGGGAATATTAGAAGGTCTCTAAAGGACTTCTGGAAAGACTTTTCGGAAGTTGGACATTCTCCGCTATCACTAGGAAAACATGCCGTGCATTATGCAAGCACTATCAGTATGGACTCTGGCTACATTGCTTAGATAGGAGTCCATAAAGACATTCACTCAAAGGTTGCTTTGAGTCACTGCTAGATGTGTAAAAGCAGGAGAACCACCAGGTCAGCCTGGAGATTACTTTAGCCACAGGCTGTGAGAAAGTCTAGCCACCGGACTCGCAAAGCAATACTTGAAGAAACATTTGCATGGCTCCTTGCTAATTGGGGATGCTTAATTCAGTAAGCGTGCAGTTAGAGGTGACTTTAAAGGACTAACTTTGTAACATTTCACACTGGTGTTGTCAAAACATATTGTCTAATTACCTTCTCCTTTCTCAGCTGATTGATAAGCGAGGGCAGAGCAGTGCCTCTCTGAAGTCAGTGCCAATTTTGTGTCAGTAATTGGCTGGCAGGAGGTGCCAGAGTGTCTGAACTAAACTTTTATTCCCTGGAGAAAGACTGGAACTAAACTCAGCTTCTCGCCCTCTGTTCCCATATAAATAGGTGTTGAGATGCCTTTTTCCCTAGGACTTAAAACTGCAGCTCAGAACCTAATGGGAACAGTGGATGTTTCACAGAAAAATCCTTGTGAAGTGTCCACGTGGAGTTTAGGAGAAATATGTAATTCTAAAAGACCATATAGCTAAGTAGGATAATATAAAAATTTATAAGCAGCAGGTGGCCAATTTAAATCTTGTTTCCTACCCCCCACACCCCTTTTTAACTGGTTTCCAAAAAGGTCGATAAAATTTAATGCTAAGTAAAACTAATCAGCTGCAAGAAACTGCTGCTGGAATGACACTTACTCAGTCCAACAAAAGAAATGTTTGGCAGATGGAAGTTCGTTAGAGCAGAACTCACTATACATATTTAATGCTCCTTACTCTGTTTATAACCTGCAGTTCATTGAGGCATTGCCAGTGCACACAATCAACAGTGAGCCACTAGTATTTTTATCCAAAAGGTAAAGCCACTGACAAGCTTTGAAGTCAGAGAATATTCACTCCGTAGTTCCCACTGTTAGGGAACAGCAACAACAACAACAACAACAAATAAAGGCCAAGCTTTCAAACTTCAGCTCTAACAAAGCCATGCTTACAGTAAAACTGGCATGGAGTGAAATAAAAAGGCAGGCAGGCAGCCTTTTCAACAGTGACCACACTGTGAAAGCCACCGTGTGAAAAGAGAGGTGACTGAGCAAGGACGGCTACTGAGCACACACAGCCAGGGCTTTTATTGTCAACCCAGTGATCAAAGCACAGGAGACCCTCTTAAATCTAAGGAAAATAATCTAATTTAAAAGGCAAACCAAAGTGTGGTGGTTTTGAGGTGTGGGTTTGGGGTTATTTTTTCTGTTTTTTTTTTTTTTTTTTTTATATCAGATTAAAACAAGGTTATATTTCTGCTGGTATTGCGCTGCTTTGAGCAGCCAGGATGAGAACAGCTGTCTCAAGTTTGAAGGCACTTCTGGAAAAAGCAGATGGAGACTTTTTTTTCTCCTTATTTCATTTGTGCTGGAGTCCAGCTGTCCAAAGGGGAAAGAAGCACCTTTATTCCCTGCTAGATATTAAATGTCACCTGGAACTTCACACAAAAAGAGAAGAAGAATAATAAGCAGAGCTGCAGATGGTGTTGCAGAGCCCCAGCAGTTATGCTCATCTTCTGAATGCTGTTTGCTTACCTGGAGCAACTGGGAAGACAGCATCAGACCAATGAAATACTTATGCCTGCACCTTCTTTGCTCTCCTACATTGTATCCCCAGGCAGGCTTTGCCAAGTCCTTGCGAACAGGTTAGAGATCCCTTTGTCTGCCCAGTGCCAAAATAAATACCACTTGGGACAGGTGTATTTATCCCCAGCTGACTTTAGCTGAGAGCTACCTCAGCCTCCATGTCCAATGGCCACCTACACCTTCCACAAACACCTCTGGCTCCCCCAAGGGCACATAACCTGCTTGCAGGTAGACACCAGCCTCCGCTTCCCTTCTCCTCTGGAAGGAACAACCAGCTACTGGTGGAACAGTTAAGAAAACTATACACTTGGGGCAGCACTGGATGATGAGTTTGGCAGAAGGCTGCCAAGCCCTTTCTTAGCACAGTGGATTTCTGTTTTAAACCATTCCCAAATGAATACAGAGCTAAGGGGGGTTAATCTCAAGTGAGCAGAACAACTGTACATTGGATATCTCACATATTTTGCATATTTACCTCTGGAGACAGAGACAGTGCTACTTACAGGAATGTGAGGTAGTGGCACACGTCCATTTGCTTTGGCACTTTCTTGCATCTCACGGCGATGCTGCTTGCGGAGTCTGTACGGTGGGATCCCATCTCTGCCAGAATAAAACAACAGGCTCTGCTTTAGTGCCTTTCTCTGATACACAGTATCTGTTTAAGCCTTGACGCCGCAGAAGGGCAGGTAGGAAACCCCTTTACGTTTGAGAAAGGCTTTGCATGCCCCAGGTGAGCACAGCAGAGCAAAGGTAACCTGTGTGGAGAGCCATGTTCACTCAGGTCCCTGCACCAGCAACGCTCTAGTATCAGGTGCCAGGGGGACTTACAGGGCATCTGCCAGGAGCAGAGTGAGGCAGGGCTCCTGTGACTGCTGCCCTAGGCAGAGGGCAGGGAGAAGGACTTGGACCACATCCTGGTACCTTTTATAGTTGGTTGCTTTCTATAAAAGAGCCTGTAATGTACACAGTAAACCACAGGGCAGGCTAGGGGGGGAGGAGGAGGAGGAGTGGGAGCTCAGTAAGCATCTACACCAAGGGGAACTTGGTCAGGGAATGAGGTATATATTTTTAAGAGAGCGTGACAACTTCTCAAATGGCTTATCAAAGCGAAGAGGTAGGCTCCACTGCTCTGAAAACAACCTCTAGCTCAGTCAGAAACTATGGGCTCAATACTGGAGTCACTGTGCGGAAGAACCTAGGCAGAAGCCCAGAGGAGGCTGGGTGAGGTTAGGGAGGGAAGACATTGGCAGCAACACCCAAATGAACCAGCTCTGCTCAGGTTTGTGCCATTGTTGAACAAGTTGGTGACTGAGGTCTCTGCAGAGGGAGGAGATGGTGGTGGCAATGACCCCTGGTCCTGTGAGACCACAAGCTGGGTCCATGGCTCTGCTGTGAGCCGGGTGACAGGGCAGACCTGCTCTGCCAAGCCACATGAGGTCCTTCTGTGAAGATGGGGGCCGGCCTGGGCACATGTGGGCCCCGGTGACGGGGGTCAGAGGCACCAGGCTTCGTGAAGCACCCCTAACAGCAAAGCATCACTGGCTGAACATCGCTTCAAGCGTAGAAAGGAAACATTTCTATTCTCAGCACCACAACCAACCTGCTTACACCTGAGGATGAGAAGAATGTGTGTGAGATGAAGCCCAGTTAGGAGATAAGGACACAGGCCTATCTCCTGGCAGCAAGAGGTTGTTTTGAAAAAAATCAACCAATACAAAACTAAATGCCAGGCTACAGCTTGGCAGTTTAGAGCTTTCCTTTTTTATTTTACACATTTCCCTGACTGAGTAAAAGTAACTGCTTGGGAAGGCCATGCAATGCCAGAGGAACAGCTGGAAATAGAGTGGGATTCAGTTTGTTCAAAGTACCCAATCACTTCCACACTCATGTGCTGTCTCCTTCCAACCCCATAGCACTCAGAGCAGTGCCAACGAGCATGTCCCAAAGCATCTTGTGAGCACAAGATGTTTGCACAAGCCAAATGCACTTCACACCTACCCCCCTCCCCCGTGGCTAATCACAGCTGCTTCTCAAGAACATAAACCAGTTTCACCAACAGATTTTTGAAGCTGAAATGCCATTTGGCGAGGGAAGAACAGTTTACTGCCCTTTTTTTCTTACAAACCTCCCAAGTTTCAAGTAGCAGGCTGTGTGGGGACAGCCACCACCAGCTCTGTTCCATTCCCAATCACGCTTGCTGCTCACTGGAACAGCGGGCGCAGGCAGAATGGCCACCAAATGACATCAGGAGAATGTAATTTCATGCAGTAACCCAGGTATTCAAAATTAAATGCCATTAAAAGAAAATAAACCCTGTGATTAATGGCAAGTGTTTTTTAGTAGGACAACAAACGAGAGAAGAGAAAATTAGTCCAGCTAATTACAGCCCTGGCTGGTGGCTGCAGGTAAGGCAGGAGGAGGAAGAGTGTGGCTGGAGCATCACCTCCGGAGCAAGAGCAGTGCTGCTGTTGCTGCACCCACTGGCCGTCACCAGCACGGGCATCAAGTGGCTTCACTTTCTTTAAGGCCAAACCTCTGCTTGAAAAATAACTCGAGTCACTACAGTTAAAGAGAGCCTCATTGCATCACGGTGTGGCTTTTTTCCAGACTGGATGGCAGCAAAACAACCGGCAATTTTGAAAGAAATAAAGTAATAAAGTCTGGGGGATTATTTTAGCCATTGCTGGTCAGCATCAATAGGTAGCATTTTGGCTTCACTGCTACACAAAGCCCAGGTGCCAGAACACAACTCGCTAAAGCCACATGGCTGCTTGTGGGAAAAGCAGCATTATATTAGAAGGTGCAATTTTTCTCTCTTTCTTTCTTTCTTTCTTTCTCTTTTTTTTTTTTTTTTTTTTAATTCTCCCCAGCAGCAGTCCCAGCGGAAAGAGCGACTTTTGTTCCCAGCACAGTAGCGAAAGGCTGATAATGGCCTCTAATCTATCCGGCTTCAAACACATGTTCAGCCCCGCTGTGCTGCCTTTGATGTCATTTTAACTAGATTCCCCAATGCCACCTCTGAACTTGGAACATTCCTTCGTTCAATGTACTGTGCCAACTCAACCAGAGGAAGCAAATTCAAAGATAAGCACTTTAATTTTATCCCAACAAAACCTTATTCAATAGATGGGGGGGAAAGCAAGGAAAACCAATACCATACTTTTGTTTTCCTTTTGTCAGGTAGCTTTCTTTGAGATATTTTCAATA
>JANHGL010019637.1:35108-54833 GCA_024611195.1 Ceyx melanurus
TATAAATCAATCAAAGTTTTTCAGACCACATCTATTTTTAAAATTAAACTTCCCCAAACTGTTCTACCTCGTTTCATCCTGTGACTTTCTTTAGCACCAGAAAGTTCTGCACTGAAATGTAATGGGGGGAGCAAGAGCTGCAAAAGCCTCCAGTGAGCAGGGAAGACTTTCTTTGGCTCTGAAGCTGGACTCTCTTCACAAGGGTTGTCTTTGCTCCTCTGTAAGACTGACTCCAAACCCACCCATTAAGCCTAACAAGTTGGAAATCACCATTTGGGATCTTTTAAATTAAAAAGCAGTTAAACTTATTTAAATATAGCAGAACTCAAGGTCATTCTGGATCACTGGCTGTAGAAAAGACAGGAAATAAATCCACAGCAAAACTGATATTTTCTACCAATTTCTCTTATCAAAGCACCACTGTAACCGAGAGACCTTTCTCACATCAACAAGCATGACGGGAAAATCACCAGCCATTCTGTCCAAAGGCCAGTCATCTGAGGAATAACATTTAATCCACAAGGTTTTATGAAGGAGTAACCACTGTCCTAAACCCATTTGCTCAAGTGAATAGTCAGGTTTGACTGGAATTGGGGACTAATGAGCATCTCTTTGGCTAAACCCAGGGGCATCAAGGGCTTCCCAAGTGCCTGGGGGAAAGCAAAGATGTCTACCAAGCAAGATAAGGGAAGACACATGATAAGACCCAGAGAAAGGATTACTTTTGTTTAGCTGGACCAGCCACCAGGCTAAAGAGAAGACATTACTTCTTGTTTACCCATGTAAGCTCTTGCAGAAATGGCAGATGAAAGATAGGGACCTAAGGCATTTCTACATCTGAATCGGAACATCGCATGGCAATTTAATGCATTGCAGCTTCTGCCTGTTGTCTTCCTACACGGATAAGCTTTTATTTCCCTTGAGCACCTCTGTTGTGACAACTCCTCCCACCCACAGGCTGTCTCCACCTCAAAAAGAAGCTCAGCAGATCTGAGGTGGGGGGGTTACTGGGAGCAGTTCAGGACAGCACTGTGATTACTGCTGCGAGCCTGGGACAAGCCCTAAGCAGCCCAGAGAGCGCCCCAAAGCTCTGACCCACAACTGACCCACTGCTGAACACCAGCAGTGAGCAACTCAGCCTCACCTGCGGCCATGGCAGGCTGGCCGGCCAGGCCAGGGTTCTGGCGAGCCCTTCCCCATGTCCTCTACAGACCCTGTCTCCACACAAACCAGCTAAAACAACACAGCTGCCCTGCTGATTGTGAAAACAGGTTTCAGCATCGAGGACCAGATCTGTTTTGCCTACAGGGGCAGAGGAATTTGTACAACACAGGAAGACTGAAAAATAATCAGTGGAGTGCAGGCATTTAAGAGCACTGTTTTTTAAGCCACTCAAAAAGAAAACTTGAGCAACAGGGACCGATAACGTATTTGTTACATAAATTCAAGCCATGACAATAATATTTACCAGTGTTTGGAAAGACATTCTGTTAAAAGTTTGTCTTTTAGGCAAACGTGCTTGCAGGTGGTACCACAGAAATGACTTCTAAAAGCACTTTGGTTGTTCCCAAAAAGCCCGTGCCTGCCTCCTTTCACCCTAGCTTAGGAGCCCAGATGACCTGAGCATCACCCTGGTCTTTGTTAGTGGCTTTGCAGAGCTGGGCTGTGTACACAGACACATCCAAAACCCATTTTGCTGTGATCAATACAACGTCAAAGCCTAGAAGGGAGCTGGTGACAACTGCAATAAACGAGCAGAAGCAGCTGCTCAGTGTGGCTGCCTTCTCTGCTGGCTTGAGATGGCCAACACTGGAAGAACACGCCTTGCATCGAGCCGTGCTCTGTGCACCCGCCTGCTTTCCCGGCTTTTTAGCACTCCTCAATTAGCCGACGTTTGCATCCTGATTGTCTGGACACATTCTCCTCTGACGGAGGGTCACGGAGGTTTCCGCCCTGGGATCACACCCTGTTCATGTGCTGCCTTGGAGCAGATGCCAGATTTCTTCATTATTGAGCTTGACTGCTGTATGTAAACAGCACACAGAGGGAAGAACCTCGCTCATCAGCAAACGAGGCTTTTATTGCCATTTTCCTCAGAGGAGGCCCAAATTTCAAAGCACCGAGACATACAAGTCTTGTCAAGCAGCAGGAGTCCCTTCTTTAACTTGTGTCTGGTTGTTCATTTTTGCTGCCTTGAGCAATTCTGCAAAAATTCCTTTGAAACTCAGAAGCAGATAGGTTCAGCAATGCCACATAAAAACCCAACAAAACCTGAGTTTTAAAGCTCATAATGAAGAGTGAGTGCTGAAAAAAGGCAGAGTCTTTGTAAGCCAAAGGTCAAGGCTGTATATCCAGATCAATCTGCATGTGTCCAGTTCGAGGGGCACAGAAAGATCACAGGTTTAGCCTTATGATTTTTGAGACTTACTTAAAATGAACCACTGAGGTTGGGTTAGTTATTCACAGAAGTATCAGTGGTATGTATCAGTGGTAAATAAAGTCCTAGAAGAAGCCTCTGTTGGACTAGGAGGGATAAAATGTTTTAAGGAAAAAGGAGCAAAGAAAAAAAGAATGCATAGGATGGTCAAACAGAAATTATTCTGCCTGTGAAAGAAATAAATTATGGCTACTGAAATACAAATTATGAGGGTAAAGAGCTCTGGTATAAATAATCACAACTTATTGCAGACATAAATATCAGTGCAGGTCCATGAGCCCAGAGGACCAGTGGAAAAGGAAGTGTAAAAGCTAATTAATTTTGAAGATTTCTCACATCTGTCTCTCCTGATAACAAGAAGTTACATGACCCCTCTAGCTTCAGAGTGCTCCTCTGTATAAATTGATGAACACAGAGAATCGTGGAAGGATGTGGCAAAGCAGCTGGATTTGTATCAAACGCACCCTTTAATTAGCGGTCCTCTACAGCTTTCTGTCCCAGGGCATCCTCCACCTCCTCTGCCCCTTTGGCCAAGGGCTGCCTCCTCCATTTGGCTACATTACATGGGCAAGGCATAAGGAGCTGGTGCCAGGGAGCAAAGCCGACTCAGTAGCTGCTTCTAAATGGCCCTGAGCCTCCACAGAGCCAGAGCCCAGCATGCTACCAGCTTGCACTGAGCCACTGTGGCAACCCCTTGCCACGTCCCATGTTGCACTTTCACCAGCTCGCTATTAGCTGAGGGTGGGTGGGAACTGCTGCAGCACCCATTTACAACATCCCTGACACAGGCTGGAAAGTTTCACCAACAAGGTCTGACAGCTCCTGCCATTCACAGTGACACTAAACGAGCCTCTTGGAGGACTTTGTGTTTACAGCACTGCCGTTAATAAAACCCTCTCCTAATTCTGTAAACCTGTCATCTTTCGCTTGAAGAATCAAAGGATTTCTGCTACACAGAAAGACACTTTGCATTTGCACTACTAAAAAAAGAGACCAAACATTGAATATTTTCCCCAAATCTTTTTTTTTTTCTGTCACAGAGATGCATCACAACAAAATCTCCTAACCTCTTTTTTCTCCCTTTGCAGACCATCTCTAAGAAAGGTAACTCATAGGTGAGGTGCAGGATGCTGTCATGAGGGCCAGAACTAGAAAGAGTCAGAGAAGATTTGGCAGGGGCTTATTGGTACAAGTTGTTTGTCTTAAAGTGCAGGGGCCACCAGACAATAAATGAGACCTAGTCAGTCACCAGTACTACTGAAGAGCAATCACAGTCTGGGTACAGTTTGGCAGCAAAAAACCTCAAGAGCAGAAGTACCCAGGTAGGCAAGAAGCTCTGCCTGCAATTCAGAAGATACTGTATCTCATATCACTTACTACAAAGCCATCCAATGTTTCCAATGCTCTGTTCACCTGGTAAGAAATACTGCAGGAACTCTGACCAATCAGCAGTGATTTTAGTTCACCCAAAGCATTTTATACTGCAAATGTTTCCAATACTGGCAAGGCACAGCAGCCTGCACAGTGACAAAACTCTCCCACTTGAAAAGAAAGAGAATGGTCATAAGGTTGGTATAGTCAGATATTCCCCCGACACCAGCTGTGGCAAAGCCTCCCCCAGAGCTACAAAACAGCAGCACCACCACTAAAGAAACAAACACACAATTGTCCCACCAGACAGGAGCTACTTACACACTGCTGTCTGTCAGTGACATCGTATCAGCATCACTGGACATGCTCTGCTGCTCGCTGTCGTTGGCACTGGTTGCTGGTGCCAAAGCATAGCCCGTGTTGACATAGTAAGGGTTAACAGGCTCTCTCCAGGATCCATGCCTTCAAGAAAAAAAAGATAGTCAAATTAGGACAAGAACTTGACCATACTCCACATCACTGGGCAGAAGGACTCTGTCTGGAGCCCCAGCATTTATGACAGACTACAGAATAAGTTGTGTTCACACTAAGGTGCACCGGCAGAACCATGAACAATTCAACTCATAACTGGCAGCAAAAATGAATTTCTGGAGTAATTAAGATGACACTGTTAGAGATGAAAAAAGGAGGGAACTATATGAAAGAAGTCCAGATCCTATATGAATTTATGTTGTCCATAGGCTAACTGCTTAACATGGTCATTCTATGAGCAAGGCAGGACATCCAAAAGCATTAGTTAGATAATAAAACAGCATTTTTCTTAGTCAAAACAGGCTTCTACTCTTCTAATGGTGAGAGATCTGTAGCATGGCTCACCCATTCTATGCTTGCTTTTACATCCCTCTTCATGTTTGCCAAGGGAGGGAGGTAAAGCAAGAAATGACTGCTGCTTACAATGCAGTACCTAACAGCCAAGCTCAAACATCACACTCGGTTACATCAAATGCTTGCAAATTCAGCCAGGAAGGATCATCTAAAACATCAGCTTCTCCAACGTATGATCTGTTCATGGATCTAAGGAGGCTAGTTTGTAGACAACTGCATGCTCTGTCCTGCTGACAGGTTCTTCAAGTACACATGTGAGCAGGCCAACCCCCATCTCTTCAACAAAACTACAGAAAAAATGATTGCCTGTGTGAGGAACTAGGGAAGCGAGTTCCTTGCTCAGGAGGAGACCTGTGTTAACAGTGAAGCAGCCTGTGAAACAAGCAGGCAAGAGACTCTTCATACTGACTCTGCCACTGGCATTGAAAAGCCACTGCTGCCAAAGTGCTTCCAGCCTGCTACATGGCAGGATAGCCAGGCCACGCAGGCATCTTCTTGTCACTGCAAGTCATTTTACAGTTTGCCAGAAGAAAGAACAATTTGAAATGTTCACAGCAACACAGCATCACTTAATCCCCCATTCTCCTTGCCTGCCCCTCTGCATGAAAAGCAGCATTTGTAAGATGCCTTGAAGCTGACGAATCCCTGGGTCTTCCAAGCTCTGTTACCAGCTCTGAAAACCAGACCCCTGTTTTAATTTAGATCACAAAGCTCATCAGCATGATCTTTTATATAGTAACTCAGTAATCACCACCTCGTTGATGTGGTTTGTAATGGACCATGAGCAAACACCTCCAAGCAGGACACAGAATGCAATTTGCACTTCCCCATTGTGCCACGAAAAGCTTTTCTGGCTGTGCTGCAGTAGTCAAAGTCCTACAGACAACAGAAAACAGACCCTGCTCTAATGAGTTTACATTTAGATAAGAGAAGGATACCCATGAGAAACGCACAGATGGAAACACCAGAGGAGAGGAAAACACCAGCAAAGGGAAAAGTCATCAGTTTCTGCATAGCTTTATAAACACAGGCCACTACATGAACTGGGAAAAGCAGATAACCCACTTAAGGTAGAGATTCAAAATGACTTGTGCATAACATGGTACTTGCTATACCGGGATGGAAGTGTTACCAAAGTATTTTAAAACCTAAACTGGACAGGACTGTAGCCAACAGATTGCTCATACAGTTCCCAGTCACCCTGTCCTTCCAGACACAGAACCAATTCTCCTTGTTGTACAAGGGGTCATGGATGCTCACTGGTCACTAAGAAAAATCACATTGGTTTATGGAGTCAGTTAGAAACAAATTACCCTCCTTATCAAAGAGAAAACTACTATTTTGCTTGCCACAAATATAAAAAACTCTGAGCTACTTCTCCTCAGATGACACTCAGCATAGTTGCAGAATGGAGCAAAGAGTGTTCAAAACTGAGCTTTTTGGGTGTTCCAGAACTCTTTGAGGAAAAGGGAACCTTGCGAGGTTGCTCCACACTAGGATATAATACAGAGTCAGTTGTGTACAAATGCTTAAGAACACCTTGGGATGGTGAATCACCACAGCCATGTTTTAGCATATAAACTTTCTGCCTGTCACTGTAAATGTGCACTGGAGCAACCTTATTTCTATATTCTATCAGAACTCAGAAAAGCTTTCTAGGACAAATATTTAAAGCTGGAAATACTTTGTGCAAGTTCACCCTAAAAAGCAAAGTATAGTAAGTGACAACTTTACCAGTCCCCCTTCACCAGTTCTCCTCTTGTGTAATGGTCAGTTCTGAACATTAAAGGAACACTGTGCAGTGCAACCCTCCTGCCAAATCCAATCTGACAGTTGCATGACGGAGGCTGATACAACCTCTTAAATTGAGGCAGGGATGATGGATAGCTCAGGCCTTCCCTGCGGCAAAGAGAAGGATGCTTTTTGGGATAACCCAATTAAAATATAGCACCAGCTTCTAGTGGACCTTCTGCCAGGACTCTGGGAGAAGCATGGATTAATCTGGCAGTGTATTAAGAAAGCACTATGATATATAGACTAAAATGCACAGATCAATTTGTCCTTTGTATCTGCTGGTAGAAAGACAGAGCAGCAAAGTGCATCATTTCACTGGGTATGGATCTGAAATGGCTGAAGGAACCAAGAGTGAGTAGCTGGGTGCTGAGTGATTCATGCACCCCCAGAGGAGTTGAGATGGACGAGCTCTCTGGCAGCACTCCACAGCTGTGGGCTTCTCACTGAGGACACAGTGAGAATTCAGGCACAACTGTTGTATTTAGCCAAAATGACATACTTAAGCACGTATACAACACAGATTACTTCCATTTTAGCACTGCCTCTAATACATCAATGCAAATGTAAACTTTTGGTAAGCATAAGTAGATGGAAAGGGTATAGGATTTCAAAGTAACTATAACAGGTTACATTACTTCTGAGGAATCCATCTGTATTCAATCCTTCTCCTAACGTTCCCTCTCCCTGACAACTCTCTTCAGCTGGCTCGTATCACTATTTGAATGTTTTGTGCCGTGCCTCTGAAGAACGCTTTCAACATCTATTAGGAGGAAAACATTAAAGGAACATGGAGTCTAACAAAAAAAAGTGGTCACTTCTGATCTGGGAGGGGAGGCTGCTTTAAAAGGGATACAGGCATACTCACAGCTATTTGAAATGTCAGCTAAAAACCTCACATACCAAGCTCTATGTGCTGATAAGGGTGATAAAACAAAAGGTGAGCATTTAAAGTCTGACTTCACGACAATTCCTGCAGACTTCCGGAATTCTGAATTTTCTCTTTTTTTAGACAGAAAGAGCAATAAACATTTTTGAAATTAACATAGTGACAATGTTTTACACATCACAGAAGTAAAACTTCATGCCTCTTCTGCAGCTCTCAGTTGCTCAACCCTCAAAATAATCACATAGGGAACAATCAGAATACAGATCACAGCGACCCAAGTAAGTCAACCTGAACGGCTGCCTTTTCTTTGCATAAAGCCCTCCACGGATCACTGTAAATTCTGGTAATGCTGACAAGGACCAAAACTGTGGTAGCAAACCAGCAAGCACCTTCTTAGGTCTTCCTTCTACCTGTTCAGAGTTTATTTTGCATGTTGTCTTGGCTGGATTCCATCCCCAAACTTCCCACTCCTCCAACCAAGACCAGCACACAGCACTTTGGCACCACTGGATCTTGGAGTTTTAATGGCAGTGAGAAGAGAGGTCCCCTTTGTTCCTCTTGCTGGAGTTCACTGCATCTCAAGTCTCTAAGGGCACTCTTTTCCTTCTAGCCTGGGATCCCCAGTCTCCCTTCACACAACTTCACCTAATACAATTTTAAATCAAAGATGCAAAACAGAAGGAAACTTCCTTGAAAGGCCTCTAGGCAACTAATATCTATAGAATTTAAACTTTCACTGGAGGGAACAAGTTGCACGAGGCTCTATTGACATGTCTGAGAGAAACAGTCTTCCCAAGCCTGCTAGCAGTTCCAGTGTGGCTGGAGCAGCAGTGGCACCTTCCTTCCTGCATGGCAGAGAGGACCCTCATGGCAGAATACAACTCCTTTCCTCATTTGGTGGGTGGAGTTTGAGCTGAGGGATGGTACCCAGTGACAGCCCCAGGTTGCAACTCAATGAGTCCCAGTTGCTGAGCCTCTGTGCTCCCACCTTGCTTTTTCACACCAACTTCTCACAACTTAGTTCAAACTTTTACAGTCCTGTTTTTGAATATGACTATTTCCAGAGCTACATTTGTAGGGAGGAAGCCAGCACTAAGCACTACCATTTGGCATTTCTGGTCATTTTGCCTTGGCAATTAGGAGGACACAAGCCAATATTGAGACATCCTTCCAGCTCACTATTTTGACATCTCCCATTTATTCAGTGTGAAAAAAATATTTTTTTCATTAAAAAAGTTATGTGCTTCCATCCAAGAAAAAATAGGAAAAAAAGCTTCCAAAATGGCAGCTTGCTGAGTGCCTGGTTGGCCAGACACAATCAGACCTCTTTCTTACCGTGCTTCTATCTACCAACATGCAGGTGACTGGCACCTCCTCATGCAATACCATGTTCCGTTATCACAAGCAGTCAATCAAATTAAAAGCTGCACATGTGAGCTTAGGATGTACGAGCAGAACTAAATCCCTTCAGCATATTTATAGCATGTGCTGACAGCAGGGTCACCTTTAAACAAGGGATTAGAAGAGCATCCACCAAGATTCCTGATTTATAAGATAACACTGAGCTACTACCTGAACGAAAAAGTACCGTTTTCTGATCCACGGTAGCAACAACCATTACAAAAGTTGCACCACACCGGGTATAAAACTATTAAAATGTCTCAAAGTATTCACAGCATTCCCCAGTACATGTTGTGGAGCTAAGAACAAAATGTCTATGAAGACACAAAGCTGAAAACTTTTGCTCCTGACTGTATTTAACCTGCACATAAGACACAAAGTCTGCTCCAGAGGTTAAAATTGGGGATTTAGCTGATAATTTGATTGCAGATGCTTGGGGTTGCTCCACTTAAAACTCTTCCCAATTACTCTGGGTACTCAGACACTGCTGTGCATCTCAACTTTATCACTGCCAACGTCAAGCTAATCACATGTGTTCTAGGCAAGGGTAGCTTCTTCAAAGATCACATCAATTCTGGACAAGTTAATCTGTTCTTTGAGGTCTCCAGATGGCTCTTGCCAAGAAAGTTCACGTCCAGCCCTGCAGCCAGTAAGCGCAGTGGCCTTGGCGCTTTGCAGAGCATTACAAAGGAACCAGATCAAAGTTGTGTCTTACAAAAAAATGAAATCTGAAGTTTGAAAAGCAACAGCAGCCTGTCACTTGTAGGCTTAAAGATGACTTCTGCATGCTCCAGCTATCAGGGAATTTATGATTACAGTCTGGCTTTTAAAAGCTGATGAAAAAAAACGACGCCCTTTAGCGCTCCTTGCCTTTGCAAATCCATATCTTCTTCCATGCTTATTCATCTTCCCACACCAGAGGAAGAAGGGAAATAAATAAAAACGTAACTAAAAGTACATATAAGGGCTCCTTGTCTCTTTATTCTAAGGCGTCCATTTTAGGACTTTGCAGAGATTATTTTATGGGGAACTTTAGTAATTATTGTGAAGTATTAAAGTACAGTTACAAAAGCTAAATCCAAGTTTCCAGTTCTCACTCCTTTGCATTCACCAAGGACATACAATTTCTCAGTCAGGACTAAGGAACACATTAACTGAAACCAATAATTTAGATCACAGGATACAGCAAGGTGAGTGAGAAAGATGGTTTTGAATTTGTCACAATCTAGGAAGGAAGCTGAAATACAGGAAATAATTGTTTGCCTTAGGAGGCAAATAAAGTTTAGATAGGCTAAATATTGTGGCTGTATTGCCCTATCACCACCATCACCTTCTCAGGAAAGGCTTTCAGGCACCAGGCTGCAATCACTGCCTTCCAAGGGAACTGCAGAACAAGTCCCTCAGGATTTCATCCGACTGTGCATCTAGAAACCAGCTCCTCCTCCACAGCAGAGGCAAGGCTGTGCTCATGCAGTGCCTCACTGCAATACTATGTTTTGTCCACTATTTAACAATTTAAAATCAAAACAGAAAAATTCTGACACACAATAAAGCCAAGTCCTTCCTGAAGACAATGCACTAGAAAACAACCAAATCCCCCACTTAATAGCTCAATTAATACGAGGTGAATTCAAATAAAAGAGTAATTTAGGCAACACGACGTCTGCACATCAATTAACAGGACGCTTAGATCATCTTCCTGGAACACAGTAAATGTCACAGAAAAATGTGTTCCATATCTAACAATAACAGGTATCTCTTAGATTAATTCAAACATTTAGTCTGAATTTATGCCATAATACAGTTTTTTGTTTTAGTTTGTTTTTTCAAATTATAACATGATTAATATGAACCTTTATGCACTATGAAAGATTGACATTAAATAGGAAATTTTCTATAAAATATATAGGATATTTGGCTGTATTAATGGTGATAGCCTCATGGCTTTGGAGCATTCAAAACCCTCTGTAGTGACTTCAGAAGCTATAAAACCAGGGGAAACCCAGCATCTCCTGTGTGCACTTCAGATATCCAGGGTGCATTGCTCCCACTCATAAGCCACACTCACCTCCATGGCATGGCCTCTATCAGCAAATATGCTGTAGCAGAATTATCTTTAATACTTTATTGGAAGGGATGGAATCAATCTCACACAGGGATGTGCTGAACATCCACACACATTGCCAGAAAAAAGTTGTCTTAATAACTAAATTTGTGATTGATATCAAAATGCACTTGGAACACTGTGAGAAGAGCTTGACACTGAGGATCAAACTCTCCTGACAGCTCCAGAACAGAGAGGTCCTGCCCTGCATCACATGCATAAGGAGGAATGTCAGAACAGAAGCACCAATGTGCTTTAAGGTCACATTGTGCATTAAAATAAACACAAATCTTTTCAAATCACAGGGCCTATCTACATGACTCTTGCAGCATGCTCAGGACCTCAGGTTTCCATCTCCAGGCAGGAGATGCCATGCTCCCAGCATACTCCCAGTGTGCTCCACCTGCCCAGGGGTCTGCAAAACCCCAAAAATGAGTGTCACCCAAGTCCTCATTCCCCACTCTCTGATCCTCTAAATGTATTGCCCCAGGGCCACCTGGCTCCCTGATGCGGACACAGGCACAGGTAACAGTCTCCTTCCTGCTGCTTCAACTGAGAGCTGGAGAAAATTTGACAACAGGCTTACAGGCAAGAGCTTTCTGCTCCACTAATTGGCTTCTCAGACTGAAATGACATGTATGTTTAATATGGCAAGTGATTATATATATATAAGTATGTGCTTCAGTGGATGAACGCACAGAGTAGCCATTTCAGACAGCATACAGCAGTGCCAGCTCCCAGCTTTCCCAGGTGATTCTCTCAAGTAAACTGGGACTGGTGGAGAGGGATAATGCCATTAGGGGAGAGCTATTGGGGTCTCTCTGTGGGCTCCTCTGCCTTTGCTCCAAGGGAGGCAGGCAAGGCAGCTGGGAGATGTAAAGGGGTTGCAGAGGAAACAGTTCTTCCTGGAAGGGGCAACACAACTATCAGGTCAGATGAAAAAACACCAGCAAACCCCAAACCATTCCATGTTTTCCATGCCAAGATGTTCCATGCCATCCATCTGTTCCTCCTGCCCTGCCAGCTGCCTGGGATGCTGCTCCCTCGGCAGCAGAGAGCACCTCCCAGCTTCCCAGCCATGCAGACACCCACGCAACCCACAGAACAAGGCTTCCAGCCCAAAGCATCCCCCTCTCCTGCACAGCAGGGGCCTGCGTGAAACAAATTACTTCCAAATGCCTGCCTCTGCGGCGAGGGGAGAAAAGGGGAGCCCAGGTTTATACCTGGATCTGTTCATACCCTACAGAAGGCAGCAGCTCTGCTTAAAAACACCACTGCCTGCAAACTATCAAATTAATCCCAGGATTTCAACAGCTTTTCTTCATTATTTTTTGTCTCAACCAAACCACAGATTTACTTAATGACTAAGCCAGGCGAGCAAGCACTTTGTTTTCCAGACGGCAGGAACCTTTCTAAGGGCCTCCAGGTTTTCAGAAAACAGGTTTACCTAACGTCGGGAGAGGGTCCATTTCCGAGATGCTTTTGATGCTTTTTTTTTTAACTTCCCCAAACCAGTCAGCATCATGGTTGGGGTATCTCTGAGTCTCGAGCCCGAGGAGAGGCACCGAGCGGGGTGAGGGGGAATACAATAAGAACACTGTGTTCCAGGAATGATTGAATAAAGGCAAGAGCATGCTTTTGGCCAGCAGGATTCAGTGCCGTGACTCTGGCTGCCGCTTTTCTCCCTCTGAAGCAACATTGTTTGTCCATGCTTCTCTGACATGGAAAGTATTTCCTTTTGCCTGCTTGTTCCAAGGAAAGATATGAGGAGGCCTGGTATAACCAGGCAGAACTGGGGATTCTCCAGTGCTTCAACTCTCCTTTGCCAGAATTTCTGCTCAACAAGAAAAGGCTTATAGGAGAAAAATTATAAGCAGATTTCTCTGCAAGCTCTGTAACTTAAGAACAGGGCCTGTAGGATGAGTAAGTTTTTGGACGGGAACAAAGCACCCAGCTTTGGCCAATGACTCCAGACCATTCCCCTCCTTCCTGCATACCATGGAGCCTCTGGAGTGCTCAAGAACATGGGATGGGGCAGAGACATTGACAGGTAACTATTGGAGAACAGGGTCTACTGGAATCAAAGGTCACATAAGACCACCTGGGCTCAGTCAGTTCCTTCCTTAGATCACTGAGGCTTTTCAGGAGAGCACAAACACCAGCACTGCAGTCCCTTGTCTTCAATGCTTTCAGGGATAAATTCCTCAATACTTAAATTACAACAGTGGTGCAGCTGATGGCTGAACTGGATGGGGAAGACAGGCAGCTCAAGGGGCCTCCGTTTTACATAGACTAGTGGCAGTTTTGACATTAAACTGCATGCTTGTGTCACTGGGCCACCTAAATGTAAGCTGAGCCACACGACCAGACTCGCTAGCCTCGCTTACATCCTCATTGAAACAATGGCATGGAACTCAATACTCATTAATGATTTATTGCCAACAAACTTGGTGTCTTAATGAAATGTCAAATTTGAGTGGCAGAAGAAACCAGTTGATGTACTGCTTTGAACATCTATGAAGGACTTGACTTGGTGCCTCAAACTCACCCAGGTTTGTTCCTGAAGACCTTTGATGAAGCCCTACTAATGATGAGCTGGGTAGGATTAGCAATAATCCTGCAGAAAAAAAAAATGGAGTTTGTATCACTGAGTAAAGTCTGGCTCCCCAACACACATGAAACAAAGAGCTCTGCTCCACGCAAAGCTGCTCACTGCGCCTTAACTCCTACAGAAAAGATCCAAGAAACTCCCCCAACTGAACAAGAACCTTTGAGGTGACTGAACTCTGACCTCAGCAGGTAGCAAAACCAAAAACATGGAGGGCTGGCAAGACCTGGAAGAAATGAAGCTGAGAGTCAGGATTTAACAGTGCTCCCAGAGGGGACTCAGCTGATTAGAAACATCCTAATCTTCTCTCTCACAGTGTATATTAAAGGTCAAGAAGTGGGATCAGATATTGGCAGCACATGAAAAAACAACTCAGTCAAGCACAAAGACGTTTCATACCTCTGCATTAAAAATTCCTGCAAAGCCTTATTTAACTTTACTTCTATCTAGGGAACACATTTATGTTTAAAGTCAAGAGATCATTAGATTGGTACAGAAAAGAAGACTGCCCCCCAGAAGACTTCTGTTTCCAATCAGTACTTTCTAATGAACAGTTCATAAGCATCGTCTGACTGCAACCAGGACAGGTAAGTAGGTCTTGGAAGTACAGCACCATGAAACAGAGCTGCTCTAGGAGCCCTCTGGAGTCTGAAGGTCCCCAAATGGGGTCATTAAAGGCTACCTGTTGGAGCACATTAGCAAACAGCAGGCTGTATCAACAACAAAACACTGGCAAGATGCAAAAACATTTTCAACTTGCTCTGTTGTTCACTGCTCAGCTCTGCACAGATGTCAGTATAACAGCAAATGTATAAACCCTAACTTGATCTTCTGGTCTCTATGGGGAGCTCATAATCTGACATTCCCTTCTCAGCTCAGGCTGACCTGACCAATGGAATGCAGTCGTTTGGGTGGGATGAGGGTGGACTGAGTCATGCCATCCTTCTGACAAGGTCCACAGGCTGACAGCAATGACAAATGCCCAGAAGAACTGTAACAACAACCAGAAGGAATGAACCATGCAGAAACTATGTCTAAGATGTCATTAAAAAGGATCTTTCCTTTTCTAGAGATACTTTTTTTTTTCCTATCAAAAGAGTTCAGCAGACTAACAGCAAATAACTTGCTGCTGTCCCCAGAAAATAGGCATAGTCAGTCTTGTGAAGATGCTACAGACTTCCTTTCAAATAAGAACTAAAGTAACTTTCCTTTAGATGGTACAGAACGAAGCCTACTTTCACCGTCCTGCTTTTGGGACAGCCACTGGAATCTTGCATCTCCAGCGAAACCTGGAAGCCAAACCATCAGCCACTGCATTGAGGTCACTCATATTAAACATGATGAAGGAAATCAGCAGATTCAGTTTCTCATTTTTTTGTGGCTGTACTTTTACAAATGGAGGTGTCTGGCAAACCAAGAGTAAAGAATTCAGCAACGAGGAAGACGTAGTCAGCACCTGAAGCCAGCTGGTGCAGGTCGGTCAGCAGCACCTCTTTACTGCACATATCTTGACCTTAAGCAGAAGGACCCTGTTGGGCATGATCCACTCCTGAAGGTGACAACGTCTCCAGAGGTATTCACCACATACTTCGAGGTGCCAGTTCACCTCATTTAAGTGGATGCTAAAATGTAGAGAAAAACAGCTAAAGGAGCAGGGAAGAAAAGAAAGAGCTGCTCACAGACAAATTGCAAGGAGGTCACAAGGGAGCTCATGGAACACTGCAACACCAGAAGGTCAAGCTAAACTCCAGACCAGAGGAGAGATGAAACACCTCTAATGGTGGTGTGAGAGCATCAGGGCAGCAGTTGGAAGGCTTATATATATCTGGAGTCCATACCTATGTGTAATCCATCCTGCTACCCTGTTTGGCTTCTGCTCAAGGAAGTCCTGTGCTTGTTTTTTTCCCAGTGTACTTTACAGCAAGTGAAATGACTTCAAGAACTGTGCTGAGGTTTGTTGTTATTTTTGCCTTACAGGATTTTTCTGTTTTGGTTCTCATCCATTAGAACAGGCAGATATATGGGCTTTTACCTTTATTACATAAATTCCACAGTATCTTTTCATCTGGTACATATTATTGTGGGGATATATATGAAGTACCATGTTCATTTAAAGTGCTATTAAAGAGCTGTTTGAACTCTCATTCCATTCCTATCTATCTTCGTACAACTAAAAACAGTTGACAGTTCCAGTTAGGAAAAATAAGTGACAATGCAAGCAATGCACTTTTTGTTCTAAATAAATTAGCCACTGTTCAGATAAAAGACAGCTGGTTTCTTGTTTTGTCTGTTTGGTTTTGGTTTTTTTTTAACTTCAGTTTCTTAAAGTTGGAAAGGTTGGTGATCAAACTCTGTATGTTTCTGTTGATCAATTTTATTCTCTTCAGAAATTCTGCCTACAAGGTATTTGCTGACACCCAACCAATTCAACAGGGGAAGAAAGCCCCAAAGACACTGGGATAATCAGAGAAAACAGGGAGGTGTGGAAAGACTCTTAAGTGTTCCAAATAATGGGGAGGCCAAATCTTATCAGAAAACCTACATGGAGAAGAGATCTTAAAATCACCCCAAATGCTTCAGCTGTTATCTTCCCAGATACCTAAGTAGTCCACACAAGCCCAGTGTAAAAGCCACCTTTTGGAAGCTCCAGTGGTGAGATGTGGCTTAATTTTGCATTTTGGATGGCAGTGAGTGGGCCTCAAATCACTTTCCGTTTACATGACACGTTGCTGTTACTGTTTTCTTCTGTAGCAAAAGCAGAACCCCACAGCCAGTCTGCCCCACAACAACAACTGCCATCACTACAAATGAAGAGAAAGGCTGATTTCTATGTAGGGTCTGGAGCACAAGGGCTGTGAAACAATGGAGCCCTTCTGTGTGACATGAACACACCATCTGCTACAAAACACGTATGTGTCATACCTGACATACAGGATTTCACTGACCAAGTCTGTAACGCAAAAATGCCTCACTGCTTTAGATGTTGCTCCTGACAATAGCGGGAAAAAGCCATCCCCAGTGGGGATTCTACTTATCCTGTGCTGCTCTCTAAAGAACTACATCTGCTCAGGGCATGGGAGAAATGGATTACTATCCTTATTTTCTCCCTCCTTGTATTTTTACATCACCCAAATCTCATGCTATTCACTTCATTGGAGATTCTTCTATCGCAATTTTCACAAGTGGATCTTGTATTTGTTTGCACTGCTGCGCTGGAGGAAGGAAAAGCTTTTATCCTCTTATGTACACAAAGCCAACTACAGTGCCAAAACTGTCAATCTCTTCTCCATAAGTGGATGCTCAATTTGAAATGCTCTGGGCCTAATACTCAGCAGTTTTGTAAGTCTTTGGCAGATCTGGTACAGGTCCTAAGGTGCACACAGAAAGGTATGGCATGCACAACTGTCTCCCAAGGAGAGGAGCTGTCTTACACAGTGTCTATGGCAGAAATCAGCCCAGAAGCACCTGTGGTTTTCTGCTTGCATCTTCTGCCTTTTCCTCTGCAAGGCCTTTTAATGATGCAAGAGGTAATGGAGGTGCCCTTTGTTCTTTCCTTCCTACCTGCTCTGTTAGTTTCCCCAGTACTGGCCATGCACCGAACAAGCAAGAGACCTAAAGAAAAGGAGTCTATGATCACACATCAATAAGTAGCTCCTAGAGTAGAGAAGATATGGAGCTCCATGTGACAGAACCATTCATCAGACTTACACCGTCCCATGTCTACATGGGGAAAACATCCCCAGCCTCTCTCTCCCATTCACCTATGGGTTCCAGTATCTAGTGAGGGTCAGCTCACAGCCCTCCCCCTCAGAAGCAAAGAGGGTTTCTCTCCTCTAATCCACACAAAATGAATTGTACCCTGTTAGCAAAACTGGCTGTGGGTCAGCAGCATCGTCCTGGGTAATAGGCTTGAAGTGAGGCTGAACAGGCAGCTTCAGCTACAGCACCTGAAAACTCTGGGAAGATCCCTTTCCCGTTTCAGTACCCAGTACAACCTTGTCTCTTGATAGCTCCCAACATCACCTGCACACTGTCAGAGGATCTTGCCCTCCCGATCCCCTCCCTGTCACTGCCAAAACCTTTTTTTTCAAAGAATGCCTTTTCTGGTGGATGCTAGAAGAGAGCTGGCTCACCAAATGATGAGGGTCGAGACTCCAGAATCATCATCAGCAACAGGAATTGCAGTTTCCAGTCCCTGAAATCTTAGCCATGAGCACTGTTGTAACAAATACACTTCTCAGATACACTTGCTGCCAGAATTTTTAACCATTTCCTATAGAACTCATGCAATTGTCATGAGCTTATAATGTAATCCAATTGGATGGATTCTCACATGGACAGCAGAAGGCATGTTCAAGCTGCCAGCACCCCTCCCACCTCCAGCAACCCGTGTGCCAAATGATACACCCCTGCTTCAAAGTTAGAAAGCTGGAAGGTTATCAATGAAAAGTAAATTGTAAGACTCTGACATGAGCAAAACAATGTAATTTCCTCCCCCTCTGTTTTTGTTAAAATTTGCCAAAATAATTCAGCCATAGGCAGAATTTCAGTGTGGAATAATACCAAACAATACAGGCTGATAAAGACAGGAGCAACTACAACAAGGTTTTATATAAAGGGAAATGTTAGGCAACCATGACTACAGCCAGCACTGCCAGCTCTGCCTGTACAGTAAATGAGGGATATTTTAACATTGCTATTAAACCCCCTCTGCAAAGCTACAAGCCAGTCTGTGAGTCATAATATCCTTGGCACGCATTTTGATCACCGAGTTGATGAAAGCACCCATCCCTGAACCTGTGTGTGAAAACCATAGGTGAATTAATCAAAACATGCAGGAGCCTGTGACACCGATGCCTGAGCCTGCACATTTGAATCTGCAGTTGGGAGATTCCTCTGTGACACGATGTGACAGCAGATAGATTCAGTGCCAACTTCTGCTGCCAGTACATTGTCACATCCAGGCAAGAATCACAGAATGCCTTAGGCTGGAAAGGACCTTAGAGGTAATCTATTCCAACCTCCCTGCCATGGGCTGGGATACCTCTCCAGGTTGCTCAAGGCCTCATCCAACCTGGCCCTAAACATCCCCAGAGAAGGGGCATCCACAACCCCTCTGGGCAATCTATTCCAGAGTCTTACCACCCTTGTACTGAAGAACTTTTTCCTAAGATCCAATTTAAACCTATTTTCCCTCAGTTTAAAACCATTTCCTCTCGTTCTATTGCTGGACACTCTTATGAAGAGTCCTCCTCCAGCCTTCCCATAGGATCCCTTCAGGTACTGGAAGGCAGCTATAAGGTCCCCTCATAGTCTTTTCTTTTCCGGACTGAACAATCCCAGATCCCTCAGCCTAGCCTTGTAGCAGAGGTGCTACAGCACCAGGAGATGACAATTATTTGCCAGCACTTCTTATTTTAGGACTGATCTTTCTGGACTATGTTTATCCACAGTATGACGTAAAATTCACACCTTGAGCAAAGACTTTTGTTTTCTGTGTGCATGTTGCTAATGCAGCAACTGCTCAATAGCATCATCTTCTCTGCTCAAGAAATAACAGATGTCTGTGTGTGCTGCAGACATGCATTTGTTGGGCAGCATTAAGCAAATAAATGAATTTATGAATTCCACTCGTGGTGACTTATGGAGATGCTCCATATGCAAGATCACTCTTTTACTTGACTGCAGGCTGCTGCAGGTTGAGAGCCTGGTGGGATTGCCTGCCAAAGGGACAGGATTTCTGACCTTCAAATCTTCAGCTTCACTACTGTCTCACTACTGGAAGTCTATCTCAGTCCAGATGAGCAATCAGAATAATTAATCAGGTTGCCTTCTCCATCCCAAGCAGCTATTTCCCAATATAAACTTTGCAAACCTCCCTCCAAGGTGTATTCCCTGGGAAAAGACAGGAAACAGGTTGGGACAAAGAAGTATCTGCACATTTTCTTTACTGAGGCCAATCCCAGGAGATCAGGATGCCATGCACACCTGTGAGCAGCTGCCCCTGGGATCAGGAATAATCTGCATTTACTGTTGGGAATGCAGCTGAACCCAGAAAAACAACAAAAAAACCCCAACTTCTGGAGATTTTCTTTTCTGCTGCAAGCAGAGGGGATATGGAGCCACAACTACTCTCAAGACACTGCTCACCAAGACTTCACGGAATCACAGAATGTTAGGGGTTGGAAGGGACCTAGATCATCTAGTCCAACCCCCCTGCCTGAGCAGGATCACCTAGA
>JANHGL010019637.1:54933-82242 GCA_024611195.1 Ceyx melanurus
AATCCATGTTGACTACTTGTGATAAGCCTCCTTTCCTCCAGATGCTTAGAAATGGCATCAAGGACAAGTTGTTCCATCATCTTTCCAGGGATGGAGGTGAGGCTGACTGGCCTGTAGTTACCCGGATCCTCCTTGCCCTTCATATTCAGGATAAATGCCATTGCTGAGGAAGACCTTCCACCTTCCTGGTAGTGTAGGGCAAGTTCACAGTATGGTAAAATTCTGACACTAATCTTCACTGAAACTGTGGCAAGAATCCAGAAGAGTGAATACACCTCCAAAGCAGTGCCTGTTAAGCTGCTAGTCTTAGAGAGAGGAGATATCTCCCCAGTCCTAAAGAGGACCAAGGACTGTGATTTGATCAGAAGGAGAGGATGTGTTTGTGATCACCAGAGCCTAGAAAATATTTTCTGATCCTGATCAAGCCACTTTCCCAACTGATGAGAACTAGCAGGCCACCTGCCTGGCTAAAATTCAGCCGAGGCTGTCTGGTTGAGCTCTGATAAGAAAGAGTTCTCTTCAAACAGAAGTCTGAAACGTGGAACTTTTAGTTCTAGAGCAAGAAAAGATTTTGACCCAGTTTCAGATTTTAAATCCATCTCCTAAACAAAAGCAGCTGAAGTTTAAATAAGCCAATTCTGCAGATCATTATGCTGCTATTACACAATTCCTTCTAATCCCCAAAGTATGGAAGATGTGCCAACGCCAACCCAGGCACATCTTTGTCATTTCAGCTGGACTTCCATCCTTCCCACTAAAGATTTCACTCTTGTAAACCGTTCTTGACAAATGCCAAACACTAAAATCTCCCAAATATTTATTGTAGTTTCTCTGGCCACACTATCACAAGTGCCTAATTTCCCCTTCTCAGCTGGAAAGCTATCTAGACCAGAGGTCTCCAAATCTTTCAGCCTCATAAACATCACAATGGCTCATGAGCCCCTATGAGTAGTAAGGGAAAGATTGATTGTGCCACAAAAGAAACAAAAATGACCAGCCATCCCCTGCTGGCTATTCTCCTTCCCTAAGAACTTGCTCTAATCCCCTCCACCCTACAGCCCTTAAAAAACAATGTGCCAAGGAAAGGGAGCAACTGCTATGCATACTGATTCCACCCCCATCTTGGACGTGGCTCCTGGAGGACCACTGACAGCCAACTGCAAATAGCAGCCCCCTCAGAGATGCTGTGCTAAAGCAGAAGGCTGCTTTTTGTCCTGCTTCAGAGACTGCCCATAGAAACTGCCAAGCTGGTTGCAGAGCTCCTGGGCTCATGCAACAACAGAGCTCTTCTCATAACTACTTTGTGTCTCCAAAGCTCAGCAGATAAAAGGGCTGTGGAGTCCACAGCCACTCTTGGACCCCTCCCTGAGCCATCCCAAGAAGCAAATTGGGCTTGTCCAAACGTTTTGGGGAGAAGGCAAAGGATGCAGTCCAAGGAGCACATTTCTATTTCTCTTCCAACAATAAACATGCTAACACAGCACCCTTTAGCTGAAGAGGTATCTGACAAACCATGCAGGGAGCAAGGGCCCAAAGGTACCAAAGGACAAAGGAAGATGTGCCAGAAACACAGGGTTACAGCAGCAACCAAAGACACTCCTTTGTGCTCCAGCCTCCATGGCCAACCCTGGAAGTACTGCAGTCTCTAACAGAAATCACAGTTGAGAAGGTAACATTATAAACCTATAAAATAAGGTTTCACTGCTGCTGACTAGCTGGGACATGCAGAATATATGTTGCAGGGAACGTAGCATGATTTTATTAGCAAACACAAAGCCATTCACGCAGAGTGGTCCAAATGGGGTGGCTTGAATTAAGAGAACAATAGCAGCTCATCAGATGGCCCTTTCTTTCACATATGTCTTCAACTTACCAGGCTAGCAAATACTTCAAGCAACTTGGAAATACATCTTCATCTGAAGAGCCTCATGTTATTAACACATTAGATTAAAATCCAAATAATGGAGAATGTAACCTATTCCTGATGCTGTTCATTAAACAACTCAATCTAAACCATCAGCACTCAGACAGCCTCCCTCTTTTGGAAACTCATTTGTGATCGAGTGACTATTTGCCCAATTTAGCCCAAGCCAAGACTGCTTCTCTGCTGACACTAAACTGGAAAGTCTTTTGGCATTGAACTTGCTGCCTGAGCCTGTGGGTCACAGGAGAGCTCTGGACCCCTCAGCTTGTCCAGGGGAAGATGTGTTCAAGCTCAGATCAATCTGCAAGGAAAGAAAAAACCTCCCATTGCATCAGAGGCTAATGCTAACTGCGTTTCAAAGTTGATCATGGATTCCAGTTCCCCAAATAACAAAACAATAGATACCAAAGAGAAGTGGAAACTGCTGCTTGGGGAAGCTTGCCACAGCATGCTGGCTGGAAGTGTGCTGGGACTAAAACCTGCTGCAGCCAGGGCTGGAGCTCAGCATGCCAAGGCAGGCCACAGAAAGGCAAGGCTGGCCTCCCCTTTCAGTGCTGGCTGCCCACCTGGCTGCATCCCAACCGGATTCCTCTCCAGCTCTCCTCATAGTACCCAGACAGCAGGCAGTGTCTGTGCTGCTTGCGCACCCGGGGATGGGAGGGATGAGAATAGATGAGCAGAAGAGACAGGGGACAACATAGAGCTGGGCTTGGGAAGGAGAGACTTCAAGTGTCATACCAGCAGGCTCTGGCTCTGAATGACCTTGCAACAGGCATCCCTGCAGTGACTTTAGGATCTAGAATTGCCTCAGTCTTGTTTCATGCCTAACCATTTTTAAGACTTTGCTTTGCAAAACAACCTGGTAGGTGACCAGAGCTGCTGCTGCTGCTACTTTAAAGGCAGCATGAGGAGCAGGCTGCCCACTGTTCATGGCTTAAATTACAGATTTGCCAGAGGACACCAGCACAAATGATAAGGCAGCAGCACCCTGGCTTAACCTTTGTCAAAGAATTCCTAATCTTCTTCAAGATTAGGCTTTTGTTCTTCCTAACCGCCAGCCCAACGTGTCACCTAGACTGCAGGGGGTCAGGCCCACAAACACAAATTAATTACCTCAGCTGTAACTCACACCTCTGAGTGCTTTTGAAGAAACTCTGTAAGTGCTTTTGCATAAGAGAGTTGGAGAAAAAAACAAACCCTTGTACTGTATCACATTGAAATAGAGATTTCTGTGGCAGAAGTACTATGCATATTAAACCCTGCAATCCCAGCTGATGAATTCAAGCAAATTAAGTTTGTTCCAGTGATGTTCTGTGTCTTATCAACTCACAGAGTCCAAACAGACATTGCTATGACCTGCAAGAGCAGCAATGAAAGAGCCACAAAGTGATCTCAGCTCATTGTTTCATCAGTCTGCTCCCCAGAACTCAGGTTCTTTCCCTGCCAAGGGCTTGGAGACAGAGAAACTTTCCAGCCACTGCAGATGGATGCCCCTGCCCACCATCCAACCACACCAAAAAGGAGCTGAAACATCACTAAGATGATGCTGCCCCTCAAAAGCTAGAAAACCCTCTGTCTTAACACAAAGTATAATGTTTCCCCCCACTAGCTGATTGAGTGCAGGCCTTCAAACACCACTGCTGTGGAAATAATAAAACAAGAAGTGTTTCAGCTATGGCAACCTTAGTTGTGTGACCTTGAGGCAAGCAGCATGCCACTGCCAATGAGTCTCCAGAGAGTGGGCTCAGCGTTGGTGCTTCCAACAAGGCCAGGTAACCACACAGTTGTTCCCACTGCTCAGCACCCTCCTAGGAAACTGGAAGAGATTTAGTCAATCCCATGCTAGTGCTCCACAGCTTTCAAGTAAAAGGGACAAGCTTATTTTCCTATAACTTACAGGAAAAACATTACAGGGTGGCTCGGTTTGCTTAGAGGAAGCCAATTCCCCATCACACAGGTGATGGCTGCAGCAAGGAGGAGACATGGCTCTGCAGATTCCGACCCTAACCCATGCTATGACAACACCCAGAGGGAAATCTCTCCACTTCCTTCCTGCTCCTTCAACCTGGGGACTACAGCCAGAGAAAGCCACCAGCAGGTTAACAATGGACAGGCAAAACCCAGGAGTATCAGTTGATAGTGGCCCTAAGCTCATCCTACTGCAATGGCACATCAGAAACACCGGTGGCTTTTGCTTCCCAGCAAGCAGGGTGGCAGGGTAGGATGGGACTGGGGAGACAAGTTTCAGTCCTTTTAGCAGGTTTAGTATTCCTACAGCTGCACAAGAATAACTTCCAAGTCAATTAGAAACTTTAAAAAAAACCCCAAAAACCTCAAAATCCCAACACTAAGGACTAATTGCTTAAGATAAAAACACTGCTTATCTCTCAATTGATTTTCCCTGACCCTCTGGTGTGTGGCAGTTCTCCTCTGAATAAAAACGTGAGCTATTTACCCAGGGTGGGATTTTCATGATGGCCTGTAGGTGTGTCAAGGCAAGGTCAGTAAGGAGAGGGATTTTTTTTTTTTTTTTAAGGCCAACAGCTATTGCTTGGAAAAGCTAGCTAGCAAGCTTTCAGGCCCTCAGATTACCCTCCTGGTCTGCAAGACAAGCAAGAAACTGAAAGTCAAACACAGGCTGAGAACAAATGTTCCAAGTTAAATATGTTAATCAATTAGCAAATTGGAGTGAAAATGCTGCTCAGTGTCTGTGAGGAGGCTGGGAGAGGTTGGTGGGGGGGTAGATGTGGAAAAGCCATAGAGAGGACAGATAGCCTCCATGAAGCACTGAGGTTATGTGGTGGTGAAGCATTGAGATGTGCAAGAAAATAAACATCCTTTCTTGAATTCCAGATTTTTAGGATCAAGCAGAGAAACACAGCTCCCAGGCCCAACTTCAGAGGCCCCCCTCCTGAGCCTCCACCATGACACAGAGTTGCTCTTCAGTGCCCATCCTCCAGGAACATACAGTTTGCATCCTGGAGCAGCAGTCAGGTGGGTCCCTGTGGTCAACCTCCCCCAGCCCTTCCAAAAGGAAGCTGCTTTTGATGGAGGGGTATCTTTGGGACGGCAAAGCCCTCTGTGCATGCAGGTATTCAAGCCTGGGCAAGGACAGTACCCACCCATCCCTGTAGACCAGCACAGCCAGAACAAAACAACGATGCCACCACGACGCTAAACTCTTTCTTTGCAAAAAAATTCCCAGCAATTTCAACGATGGCAATACCCCTGCCTGCCATCTCCTGCCAATTTCCAGCACGGTTCCTCGAGGCTGACAAGCGACGGCGCGACACCTCACGCCAGAGAGCAATTTCAAACATTTTCAACCTGTGTTGTTTTGTGCCGAGGTAGAGCTGGGTGTGAAGAAAGCGTTCACTGCGTTAACTCTGGTTTACTCAGCAGGTGGAACAAATTTCATCACCCCCTACAAGTCCATTCTGTTTTCTATTTATACCGCAGCCATTTGGTGCAGGACTCAGGAGCAGCAGGAACAGGTGATGTAATGCACTGTACAAACAGCATTCTGTTCATACAGTGGGAAAATAAAGTGCATTCTCTTGGTTTCTTTGATCACACTTAAAACAATCAGATTAGAAGTCACAGATAACCCAATACATACTGGAGATGAAAGGACTCTGGAGGAATAAATCACCCGAAGTTAGATATTAAGCAAGATTTCCCTCTCAACAATCAACTTATCTGTGGAGAGAGGAGGAATGACCATGTGGTTTCAAAATCCTGCCAGGCATTTTATTTATTTTTATAATACCATAAAGCTACTCCACCCACTTTTTCAGAATGAACGTTGCATTACACAACACATCAAAGGGACTTTATGGCCTAAATTAAGCAATAAAATAGTTGAGATTGTGCGTTATGCTGAAAATTGGCCGGCTCCTGGTGCTTGGTGTGATGGGAGGTGAGCACTGTGTGTTCAGAGCACCTGAAGAAAGCTCATGGTGGCATGGCCTGAGGCATCAAAAGTGTGTGGCACTTGCAATTAATAGAACAAAATGAAATTCAAAGTCTTCAGTGCCCCCTGTAAACCTATCTTGCCCAGGTATGACAGTACCAACACAAAGCATGGCATGAGATATCAGTACTGGCATGAAGAGCTGGTGCATTAATAGGACACAGTTCTACATGCCTGTGACCAGTAAGGTTTAGTCTATAGGCAAAACTCTGTTGGAAGGTGTGGTCTTTTTGGATGTTGTTCCCCACCTTTGACTGCAAGCTGTGCCTTGGGAAAAGGAGATGGAGAAAACCCAATTGAAAGCCCTTGGCAGGTCTGCAGCACAAGCATACTTCCCGCCATCTGGTCATCTCCTCCCTTTTCCCACCTAGATCATTACAGAGAAAAAGAGTGGATTAAAGTCCCTCTTGAAAAGGTTTTCTGGCTTGCATTCATTTTTAATTGAAAAATAACCAGAAGACAGGGTACGTAAGAGTGGTGTGCTGGTGCAAAGTATTTGCTTTCCAATTCTGCCTCATGTCCTTACACAGAAAGTTGGGAAATGATAGGATATCAAGAGAGGAGAAAGTTGGCAGGTCTGTTGCTCCAGAGCAGAGCAAGGACTAGGCAGAGTTTCCACTGCAGCAGTTTGGGAGGTACAAGAAAAGTCAGTGTTCATTGCCACTTGAGCTGGTCCCACATGCCTCAGTGGCTATGTGTCCTTTCCTTCCCTCTCAAAATGGTTTAAGAAAAAAAAAAAAGAAAAAAAAATTTAATATCAGCCTTATCATGATTTTCTACAGCCTGAGTCACAGCGTTTGATCTCCCAAGGCTGGCAAGAGGTGTTTGTGCCTGCCTTTGGAGCCCCTGGCGCTCCAGCTAAGCATCAACAATGACTAGACAGACTTGAGCACCACTCCTTCCAACTATCAATAGAGGCACTGTTGGGCGAGCTGACTCACTGCTTTCCCTGAGACCTGTTCGGCATCAGTTCTCCATCAAAAGAGCAAAAATAAAACTAAATAAGTCTGTGTTTGTGGAGAGTTAGTTTAGCAAGAAGAGGGCTTTTATTTTAAGGTTTTGTTTTTAGGAGGTTCCTCCAAAGGAAACTTGCGCTGCTGCTTTGAGGTAGCAGAATCAGCACAGAGCTCCTGGAGGACACTTTCAAGCAGCTCTTGCTTCTAAATCATGCCCTAAAAGTACAGTGAGGGGGACATTTAAACCTACAGGCTACAAGTAAGAGAAACACATGTACACAAAAGTTCTGGAAACCCCTCTGGTATGGAAACAGAGCCGTTCATTAACCATCCTGCCTTGGCACAGCATCTCCCAGGGCCGTAGGAGGCACCAACAGGTCTTTGCATTTTCTCTCTATGCCTCCCCACCCTCCTACACTGAATGTAAAAGCCCAGACTGGCCACATCAATCTATGTGCATCCTCCTCTGTCACTCCACAGAGCTGTGCTCAGGCTCAGCACACCCAAATCTGGGTGGAGATGAAGGAGAGGTGAATGTACCCAGTCTGACACTTCTATTGCTGCTGTAAAACACAAAAACTACCCAGAATTACAACAAAGAATTTCCGGGTACATTTAAGTTCAATTAAGTAATAATGCTTAATGTCTCACCATGGACAGATGCAGCTTGGGAAGATGATGATAATGAAAGCTGCAGTATGAGTGAGCACGACATGAACCTGGGGAGACACCAGTTCACAGGTAGACCTTGGCCATGCACCACACCCCTTAAAGGAATCACCCAGTATCCTTGTCCCACATACCACGATCCTAGAGGGATGCCAGTATGGTTGGGTCAAGGGCAGCCAGGCAGTAGGAGCAGATGGTACATGACGACCAGGCACCTCCCTGTACACACATTTTGGACTGGTGTAAAGACATGCTTTTAGTCATCAACGGGTCCAAGTTCCAGATGGCCCTATTCTCTGTCTGCTATACATCTAAGCACCATCACACATTGAGAACTGGGATTCTCTATATCAATTGGTTTCCTTCAGGTTTCTAAGATTTAATTCACAGACTTCTTTATGGTATTCATGAACATCAGCAAGCTCTACCATATCTTCTGATTAACTGCATTTAAGCAATTAATTCCAATTCAGCCTATTCCTCCTGAAACTGCATGCTATACATCAGAATAAAGAAATGCCACTACCTTGCTAAGAAGACAGCAGCTGTCTGAAAAACATTTTAGGAAAGTCCAAGCCAGACTTCTGTACACCAACACATAAAGATGGTATTTAAGGTTCCCAGGTTATTTCAAAGCCTCCAAGACTTTACAGGAGAGACTAGTCCCAGTACAAACAAGTCACCTGATGCAATTACAAGTCATGGTGGAGTCCCCAAACTTATCTCCATCAGACACTCTTGATTTCCTGTTTGTGGCATTGACAAATAAAAAGCTCTACTTTACAGGTAATTATACTTCACAGAGGACAACGATTAAGAAATAGCCAATTACATTTTACAAGCTCAGGATAATCAAAAGCTTCCTCAAATATCTAGAGTTGCAATAAGTACTTAGAAATAGCAACTCCCAACAAATTGCAGGTAATTTAGAGTAATTTACACAGATGACATATTTCCCTATCTGTGTTTAAAACCTACAAACTTGGTTCTGAAAAATACTGCAGGAGTTCCTAGAATATATCACTGCTGATTTCTAAAAATAGCGTATTACCCATTCCCACCTTTGCTGGCCTCGATGGCAAGATGCAGGACCTCTGGTCACCACGCTGCAAAAAGAAATTCACCACCAGCATGGATTTTTAGATATTTTAAAAATGGGAGGACTGTAATGTGCATACCAAGTCTAAACCACAACAACAAGCCATTCCTTATATTTCTTTTTGAAAAATATGCTCAGTTTTAATACTGCATAATTTGATTTTAGCCTTCGAGTTAGGAACAGTCACCTGCTTTACCAATGCTGTATCTCCCACACAGTCACTGCATGAGAACAAGGATCAAACAGCAAATTAAAAATCAGGGAGAGGAAAGGAAACACACCTTTCTCATTTTCAAAGCTGAATGTTTTAGATGGGAGATTTAAAAACAAACCCTTGAGGAGCAGAGGAGGAGAGATGAACATGGCCACAATCTCTAGAGTACTGCAGTTTCATCCCTCCCTTTTGATGACTATTTTTTGGGGGGGAAACAAATGCTTTTCCTTGCTCACATGGCTTGGGTTGCTGGAACTGCACTTTTACATCAGAGCAGGACTCTCATCTTGCATTTCACGCTTCTTTTCACTGATGGCTCCCTGTCTCCTGGCCACCAAGGCCAGCTGTTAGTGCCCTTACTTCAGCTATTTCTGTAAGGCTCGTTGTTGCATAAAAGCTGATGAAAGTCCTTCAGACATGGATGTGACAGAGGAGGATCTGCTTGGCAGGTAATTAAGAATTAAAATCAGAGGGACTGGTTGGAAGAGGCCTGGGAACAGTCCAGCCTCCAACTTGAAGAGGGACTTCTATCAACACCAGGCAAGGTGGCCATGGCTGAAGGACTTACTAGGAGCATAAGTATTTTAAGAAATCTGGTGAGAGAGGTAAAATCATACTTGATCAGCTATGGTGAGATACTGAAACAGCCTCTTCTGGTCTTGAATTATAGAGATCACAGGAAGAGCAAAGAGGAAAGATTAATGCAAGGAAAACCAAAAAAGCGCTTGTAAGAGCCTGGGACAAGTGTTAACACACTTCCTTCTCTCCAAGAAGCAACACACACTTCTTTTATCTACATGGAAAGTGGGAAATAGAAGAATAGTAAAGTGCTAACAAGGCCCTCCTCCAGGACTCAGAGGGCACTGACCTCAAACAGCTTCTGACACGTCACATGATCAGCAGGTCCCCAGCCAAAACAAGGCCACACCATCTAGCCTCTTCTCCCTTCCACCTCCTGCAGACTGGATCACTGCAGGTCACAGACTGCAGGTGATGTTTCCCTACTGCCCTGCCCTCCTCCTTTACCAAAGTACTGCTGTTCTGATGCTTCCCATCTCTCACCCCTGAGGTCCCCAACACTGAGATCCTTCTCTCTATACGGTAATGCAGAGGGAACTGATGCACTGAGAACTAAGATCACAGAATGACTGGGGTTGGAAGGGACCTCTGGAAATCATCTCATCCAACTCCTCTGCTCCAGCAGGGTCACCCAGAGCAGGGTGCCCAGAATTGCATCCAGACAGGGTTTGAAACTCTCTAGAGAGCGACCTCTCTGGGCAGCCTCATCTAGGGCCCTGTCAAAGAGCAAAAAGATAATAAAGATGAAATTCAGCAGCGAGCACAAATATAAACCATAGCTGCAGCATCGGCTGGGGAGGGGGACTTACTGCAGGGGCATTCCCCATATGAAAGGGTGAGCTCCTGAAAATTGTTTTAAGGCCCAAAGGGGCTGGCTGTTTAATGCAGTATTCAGATCAACAATATTAACAGGTTACTATAAAAAAAAAAAAAAAAAGTAAAAACTTTGTTTTAAATGTTACCTCCACTATAACTGGACAGGTCTGGAAGGAGACTCCTCTGCCCTACTCCAGGCTGTCTGATTTGTCCTCTGTGCCACAGGCAGAGTAAGCCCAAGTTATAAACCCTGCTTATGCTCAATGGTTGCTCAGGACTGGATATAACCCTGTCTGACACACTTGCCTGTTTTATTAAGTTGCTAACTACATGGGTTAGATCATTTCAGGTGCTTGTTCTCACAATCCCAATTTGCCTACTTGGCATATCAATACGTGGACTTTCAATTTAAATTTTCTTTTTTAATATAAATTTTAAAGGAAGCACATTTTTTCTTCCCCGTTAATTGGCTTCTGTGGCTTGGCACCACCTTTGTGGACAAGAGGTGTTCCTGCCACTACTGTCCCATCTGAAATAAGAGGTTTGACTCCAGTTCTACCCTCTTTCTTCAGCTCAGGCTTCCAGGATGATTTCCAAAGCTGGGAAGTGAGAGGATTATACTATTCTGTACTACCCGAGGCAACACACTACACCCCACAGCCCAAGATGGGCTACCTGAGAGGGTTTCTGACATTGATGGTGCCAAGCCACAGGTAGCAATTAACAAAGAAAGAGTTGCTCATAGCTTGACTGCTGGCAATGTGGTTGATGGCTCCAGGCAGAAGAACCTATATGAGGTGAAAAAGAGAGCAAACCACGTGGAGATGACTCGATGTCACCATATGGGATCGCAACCCAGACGACCTTTCTTAGTCCAAGCATCTGCTGCCTTTCAAGTGTATCCTACCATTGGAGAGGAAATAGCTCCAGAGAGCTATAGGAAGCATCTACCCTTTTGAGCATGTTGAAGAGCTGTGCACAGCACTGGGATGCACAGCCAGCATCTTCACTAGAAAATCAGCAGGACATAGAATGATAACTTGTTTTGGTTGGATGAGACCTTTAAGATCATCAAGTTCAGCTGTTATCCCAGCACTGCCAGGGCACCACTAAACCATGCCCCTCAGAACCACATCTCCAGGGCTTTGAAACCTCTCCAGGGATGGGGACTACACCACTGCCCTGGGTAGCCTGGGCCAGGCCTTGACAACCCTCAAAGGGAGAAATTGTTCCTCATATTTAACATAAACTGCCCCCACGGCAACTTGAGGCTGTTTCCTCTTGCCCTGTCTCTTGGATAAGGCACTGACCCCATGATCTAGCTCTAACCTGCTTTCAGGGAGTTGTGGAGAGAAAAGAAGGTCTCCCCTGAGTCTCCTTTTCTCCAGGCTGAACAACCCCAGGTCCCTCAGCCACTCCTCACCAGACTTGTGCTCTAGACCCTTCCCCAACTTTTTTTTTTCCTCCTCTGGACATGCTCCATCCCTTTAATGTCCTTCTGGACATTGGAGGTGGTGGCCTAAAACTGAACTCAGGATTTGAGGGGCAGCCTCACCAGGGCCCAATCCACAGGGACATCACTCACTTGCCACAGCTCCAACCCAGGCAGAGAGTGCTGAAGCCAACAATCTTTGCAAGGGTTAGTCAGCTCTCAGGTAGAGGAGCTCCAGCACTGTATCAAGAAAGGAAAACAGCTCAACATGGGGCCAGCTGATTTTTCTGCCAAGTCTGCTGCAGGATCAGAAAAGCCTCCCGGAGCTCTTGACAGAAGCTGCAGGTGCAAGCAGCAGGGCTCAGCAGTAGAGGGGCTAGAACAAGCACTGTTTCTGCTTTCCTCAACTTTACTCATCTCTTCCAGCCAAGCAGCCTGATGAAGCAGTGGAGCTTCACCAGTGAACAGTCCCAGGGACTGAGGGCACCCTGCTAATGCCTGGACCTGATACACAACCCAAGATGTGGGTCTTGGAAGACACTTCCCCTCTCCTGGCACTGATGTGGTGGAGCCAAGCAAAAGGCAGCGCTGGCCATGCCGTGCCTCTGGCTAGAGAGAAATGTGCCCTGAGCCTGAGGACATGGCAAGGCGTGCACTGCTCGGCAAGGACACCCACTGTGGTGCCACTGCCCTCCCGGCCACGTGCCCAGAGCCCTGCCCTGTGGTGCCTTGATCTGGGACAGTGAGTTGGGCAGAGGGCTCAGTTAGCATAAAAACAACCACCCCCAGCAATGTGCAGCCTGTTCAGTTGCAGAACATTTCCAACTTCACAGCAAAGCCAGTGAGAGAAGCATGTGAAAATGCCCCTCCTGCAGCACAGGGTACCTTCTGGAATCAAAACACTGACTATTTCCCCTGTTGGCAGCAAGCACCAGCACCTGCAGTGACGTGCCACAAGGAAACGCGCCGTACTTTCCCACACCCCTAAAGTCAGATGTGGCCAGCCTGCTGCATCCAAGACAGACCATCCAAAGAACTTCCCTCCCTTCTTCACTGGACCACCACGATCCATAAAACACTACTGCTGGAGGGGTGTAAAGAGAGGAGGGCAGACACAAAGCTGCTTACAACCACCTCTCCACCAGTCCCATCAGCCTGCTGGTGTCATCTAGCTTCTACAGCCTCTGAGAACTAAACTTACAGAGAGCAAACCTGCATGGAACAGTTATTAAAATGGTGTGAGCCTCAGCAACCAGCCTATCCTAGTGCCAGACACTGCTACAACTGGCTCCACCTCACCGGTGAGAACTCAGCGATGGGAAGGCCAGCAGAGGCAAAGGTGTGCTGGGTTTACCTTTGAAGGGATTTAGATCTGGAGCACTCCACACTGACAAACTGCTGAGACAGGCATTTACTCAAGTGTATAAACACCATGGATGGCAAACGCCAGCCTTGCAAGAATTGTCCAAAGCTTAAGAATAAATTCAACATGTTTTTAAATAATTATGGGTGAATCACTCAAAAAAAAAAACAACCCAAAAAACAAACAAACCCCAAAACACCTTTCTACATTTTTATCTTCAGTTGCTGTCACAGACTGTGGAGCTATTTTGGTTTTAACATAATTACAGAATCCCACCTACTTGCACTCTTGGTGAGTTGCAGAGTATCTTGCAGCAGAAAAACTGAAGCATGGGCTGGCATTGCCTTTTGGCCTTTAGAAATGACAGAACAGTTAAGGCAAAACCTAATTTATTGGAGGTGGGAGGTGGAAAGAGAGGCCACAAGTTAATTTCCCTTAGAAGCCTGATGGTCCCCACCCAGAAACCTGCACACAAAAGAATACTGCCTTTTAAACTGGTAGGTTAGGTCTGAGACCGGAGCGAAGGTTTGTCAACCATGACAAGCTGCAGCTTGTTTCACAGTCGACTGGAGGGTTGAAAAGTCTCATAAAACCAAAAAGCCTTCCATAACAAAGCTGCTGCCACAGGAGAACATTCACACCCATTCAGTGGGGTTTTTTTCAAACATGCAAAAGGCATTTGGAGCTTCTAAAGGAAGCAAAGGCACACCAAAACCCAGCAGCTAGAAACCAAAGCTGGGAAAAAGGGAGCAATAAGGAACTCACTGGGAACAGTGAGAGTAACTAACCACGGGGAAGAGATAACAGAAATGCTGCATGATCTCCCATCACTTGGATGCCTTTCTAAAATAGACACTTCGGCCTGACCACAAGTGATTGTGCAAGAACCACTGGGTGAAGCTGCGTGATCTCTTATCTCCGGGATTACCAAAGAAAAGTTTTTCCCATGCCCATGTGAAAAGCTTCCTTTTCTTCAGGAGGAGATTTATGGATCACTTTTAGTAGGCTCCTCCAGCCTCTTCTGGGGAAGACCCAAAGCCACTGCTCAGGGACAACAGGATGCTCTGCCTTCTCCAGTGCCTCCAGTTGGGCCGATTTCCCCAGCTGGCAGCACTTGCAGCACCCACGGGTCACAAACTTCACTGCATGTCTGGAGGGGAAAAGCCACAGTGCTGGTTTACAAGGGGACAAACCCTGCACTGCAGTGACACATCCACACATCCTTTGCTGCCTGTTTCCAACTTGTTTCAATCTCATCTATTTTTGCCAGCATTAGTCTGTCCTTAAGAGGGTCAAGCAAGCCTTTGCAAAGTGGCTTTTCCCAAGAGAGGAAAACACAGTTTCCCTGAATCTGCATGTGTTCAAAAACACATCAAATAGAAATACTTCCACAACAAAGAAGGCAGCTTCTGCCACTTCTTTTTCTGGCAGAGCCATGGACCAAACATCAAAGGACTTGGGGTGATGGTCTTTGTCCAGCACTGACAGGTCAGCAGAATACACACTGCACACACCTGAGGTCACCAGCATACCCAACAGCTTTCTTCTGTGGCTTTGCTCAAGAAGGAACATTTTTCATTTCCTACGAAGCAATGTTATGACAGTCACATGGACTGAATTAAAAGTACAAAGACAAGGCTTCTCAGCCAAAGACCCCAACTTTTTCTTGAAAAAATAAAAAATCCATGCCCTGTGGAAATCCAATCTGGATAGGGCCGTAAGGAGAGCAGGAAGGTTCCAAGGTCAAGTTTGTCAATCTTTTGAAGCAGGAATGAAGCCGATTCCTGAATGAAGTCCAAAGGAGGCATTTTGTGCTGCAATCTGGACAGAGCTTCCCTTTCTTCAGCATGCTGCAAATGTTACAGTGCAAGAACTTGCTGTCTTTGCTTGGGCACTCTTATTTATACACAATAAAGCCCTTGTGCAGGAGATCAAGGCTGTATTTCATTGATTTGACACGATGGTTAACCTGTGAACTTTGCCCCTGCTAATAGAATAATTTCTATTTGTTGATTCTTCTTTTGGGATCCTTGAGGGTAACAGTCGCCTCAGCCCAGCTCTCATTTGCATGTCTGGTGCCAAATGGTTTTACAGCTCTTACTTCTGCAGGGCAGAGCCAGGACAAAGTTAATCAAACCCAGTAGCTACAGCTGGATACTCCCTAAATCCTACCTCTAATTCCCAGGAGCATTCCTGCAGCTTGGCTCTAATTTGCATGTGGCTTGTGAAAGCTTGGATGGGTCCACAGCTACAAACTGACTGATCCCACATGAACACGCACGCTGGCTGCAGGTCCCAAAGCAACCTCCTGGATCAGGCTGGCAGCAGCGGGAGAGCAAGGAAGCCCCTCTTCCAGATAAATCTCACCCAGTTCAAAATGCTGATTGTAAGACAATAAAAAGACCAAAATTTAGGATTGAAAAGGGTAAATCTGTTGAACCAGTTGAAGTGGTTTTCCAGCAGAGATAACTCACCCTAAACATGGGACTGCTGGAAAAAAAAAAGGCAACTCCAACTCCCCACTCTCCTGCTCTCCTTCCAGCACCAACATCCCTCTGAACACAAGCTGGAGATGAATGTTGAAAACCTAAACCTCTAGAAAAAATGGAAAATGAAAATAGAGAGGCAGAAGACTTACACTCTCTGGTCTACACCACCACGGGGAATATGTGGGGGTAGAAGGGCCAAAGGAGGAATAAAAGCCATTAGCTTCTTGTTATTAGCTTTGGAGATAGGTTAAGGGACCAACATGAGGCTCTGGTGCCAACCAGTAGGTCTCATTTGAGTGTTTCAAAGAGTTTTTTAACTCTGGCTATCATTTTTCCTCCCTCCACTTTTTGTCATCAGCAAAGGTGAAAACCATTCATCTATTAGCTATTCAGATCAACTAAAAACCTTCTAAAAGCTGGTACTTTAAGGGCAGGTTGTACCTTGGTGGACACAGGACCAAAAGATTCCAGGTCTTACCATAAAAAATGTACTCTGGGGTGTTCAAAAGTAAAATCCAATTTCCACGTGGATTTTATAGAATTTGGATAATCTGACTTAAAACTGCAACGGTTCTACTTAAATTCATCAGTGCATTGCAAGAGTGAAGAAGCCGGAGCAGGGATGCGAGTAACAATCGTTTTGCTTTTACACACAAGCGTGACCTGCTGCAATTGAATTTCTGAGTGTGACTGCAGGCAAAGCAGCTTGCCCTGGTGCACAGTGGAGGGGAACGAGATGTGTGTGTCCAGAAGAGTCAGACCTTTCCTGAAGTGTCCACACCAAGGTATTCAGGGCTGCAGCTGTGAAGGGGCAGCTCTGCCCCCAGGGAGCAGCCCTGCAGCAGCTCATACCTGAGCCACATGCATACTGCAGCTGTAGGGGAAAAAAAAACAACAGAGCATTTAAACAAACAAATCACCCCCAAAACAGCCAACTACTGTGGGGTGGTGTTTCCAACAGCATCATTGTCTTTCTTGAGTCTGAAGCTGCACTTCCAAGTGAAGCAGGCAGTAATTAGCTAATTACTGGCATTAGGATGGATGGGGTCAGACCCGTTTTATATCCAATGTGCTCAAATGCGTAGCTCTCTTTCTGTATTGTTCCACTTCCACATCACCTCCACTCACCTCCCAGCAGAGCTGTGACATCCCACAGCCATGGAAGGGGATGATAACAAGGCACCAAGGACAAATGGCCTCACCCATACTGGGATGGCACAATGGCAGCTGCTCCACGTTGCCCAGTGAGGCCAGGCAGAGCAAACCCCTGCTCTCAACCAAGTGTCAGATCTTTTCAGAAAGATGCTCAGAATTATATTCACCAGCAATTTGACTTTTTAATCATTTCAATTACTGTGACTAAAACCCTTAAATCGGAACAAAACCAGGGAAAAATAACCCCTCTCCTTCTGAAGCAGCCTGCCTAGCTTAACAGACCATACCAAATCGTGAAGGTTTTTGCTTTTGTCATCTTCACATATTTCATTTAATGCAGATAATTAACCTCAGTTTCTAATTTCAAATCCTATACATAAGGAAGTGAAGTGATTGAATACATTCACCGACAAATGGAAAATTAAAATATTACTACAGCTTCTGCATATGGCTGAAAAAAAAGGGCCTCACAAAAGATCCTTCTTCCTTTATTTGACTGATTAACTGTAATTTGCTTAATGGATTTAAGGATGAGCCTAATAATCCAATAATATTTCCAGGAACTGATTTAGGATATCAGCACTTCCATTCTAAGGTTTTTTTGACCACAACAATTTTCTGCACTACACAAATCGCCACTTCCAAAACTAGATTTTTCCACTGATTCTAGTAAGATTAGGTCCATGATTTATTTTAAATGCACAGTGACTGCATGACTGGCCTTGCACAGTGCTGTAACTTCTTGAGAGCACCTTCTGAAGCCCCAAACCTCAGGATGACCCATGACCGTGGTGTGCTCTGGCAGCCAGCAACCCAGCCCAAAGGGCACAGAGGACTTTCTGCACAGAGGACTTTTTTGGCAAGGTGGGGAAGTCAACTGCTCAACCCTAACACAAGGCCAGCATGTGTTCCCCAAGCACCCCCCATACCCTTTCTCGGTTCTTTTTCCACCAAGCAAGGCTGGTATAACAGGATTTCACAGTCTGTCTCAATAGTTAATAAATCCAGGATCTAACAGACTATTAAAGGAACACATCCAAGAGGCAGTCATTTTTAAAACGTCCAATGGTAGCTAATGATTCAGGGATTAGTCCATTATATCAGCAACAAAGAAACTCTTAAAATATAAGGTCAAGATGAATGGCAGATCAAACCCAAGGTGCACTCACCCTGTCGCCCACCTCCTGGGTGCACTTCTCAGCATCCCAGGATCAGTTCAGCTCCCACTCAGATATTTAGCACCCAATTGTTTCTGAAACCAGGTAGAACCCAAACCAGCCTGACTTCCAGCCTGCTTCTCAAAATCCAGTATTTCACAAGATGTGCCACCATCATAAGCTCACATGCAAACAAGGCTATTGCCAGCACTGGATCAGACAGGCCATAGCTCTGCCTAACCCAGCTGTGAAGCCCTCCAAGGAGGGACAGAGATCCTCTCCCCTCTGGGCACCTGTTTCTGGGCTGCATCACACTCCTCATGAAATTTTGTTTCCCCTACTTTGTCCAACTTGGACCTTCCCAGAACCAAAATGTGGGAGATATAATTCCCCTTTCATGCTTTTAACAGAAATTATTCTGTAACCCAAATAAAACTCAATCATAATAAATTAAAGTAGTTTGCTGAAGGAGGAATAAGAACACTATTCATTTATCAAAAGAGAGTGCTAAAAGCTTAACTCCCTGTCTTTAAAAAGAAGCCAAAGCACCGATCCATAACCAAACAACAAATCCACCACTTCTTCATCTTGATTTGTGTAGAGGCAAAGCTATGGGCACAAAAGGTATTCTTCTTCAAATAAAATCCATTTTAAACTTGGCACCCACCAGCATAAATACTTTACACTGTTAATGTAAGCATTTACGCACACAAGTTTCACCAGCTCACAACAATGTCTTTTCAAAGGCTGGTGTAACTTCTGTGCAAAACCACCATCACTCTCTGTCTTCTGGATCTTGCAGCTCTCCAGTCATTAAACTACCACTTACTGCTGTGAGCACCGGCCCCCACCTCTCCATTAGAACAATGCAGAACAAAACTATTCTTCTAGAACTCATTTTCTTAAAAACTGGAAATAACCACTACTCCACAGCCTCCAAATAGTAATGTATTGATTACGAGTGATGCAATTGGCTCAGCAATTTTAACTTGAGATAAGCATCCAAACTTTTCTTTCCACCTTTACATGTGGGTGTAAAGTTCAGCAGCTAGTTTTTTCTCAGCAAACAAGCTCTCACAAAGCTCCAGTAGCTTACCTAATTGCAAGATGCACACATTGTGTTTCCAGTCAAAAGAAGCACCAGTAAAACAGTAACAGATGCCTTAAACGTTCTAAACACAGACTGCTCCTACATCAGTCCATTTTGCATTCCCGTTATTCCACCCGTCAGTTACAACTGTTCCTTCACCACACAGTCTTGAGTCAGAAGTGTGCAATTTAATTATGAATGAAGCAGCAAATCTCAAAATTAGGTCTGCCAGCTACATTTCAGCTTCTTCCTGACACAGGCCTGGTTTCTGACCACTGGACTAGTTATGTTACCCAAGCAACAGAGAAATCCTGCATCTTCCCTGAACCAGCCTACATCATTCTTCACATTACGGCTCACTGTTGCACCATTTCAGATCAGGTTGTAAAACTCCTCTAAAAGCTCCTTCAGCTTTCCTCCACTTGCTTTTTCTGCACATACTGCATGAGGAAGTTTTGGCTCTATGGGCTGGGAAGAGCTGCCCTCACATTTGTCCAGAGAGGCTTCCAGCACATGGGCACAAGCATTAAGGACTCTCCTGGTGATTTCTACCACATCAACCCATCCTTTTCATTTGAACCACCAACTCTTGTGAAATGCCATGAGCTTAGTCAGCTCAACTTTGTGACAATCAAATCTTGGATCATGTAGCAAACTTCCTTTAAACAAACCAAACCCGTATGTCTATCAAAGCTGCCACTGAGAAATTTCTCAATCTGTGCCTAGCAGCTCCACCACAACACTCCTCAACATCCAGCAATGGGAGACTTTACCCACCACCACGTGTCCTCTCATCACTATCATCCAGGTTTCCTTTTCAACACTTTGTGTGCTTCAAGACACATTTCAAAACCCAAACCCATTGGCAGAACTAACCCAAATCTCCCAAAGCTCGGCTTTCAGAAGAGATGAAGGCAGAGCTCCTCTCAGGTAACGCTATTTGCTCTTCTCATTTCCCACCATGGGAAGAACACACAGGCAATGGCTGTGAGTACTGCCCCAATGCTTTGGGGAGCCCCTTCCAACACAGAGCTAAAGAGACTGCAAAATAAACCCACTCTAACAAAAGACATGGCTGAGGACTTTCATCACCAAATACCAAATTTCCAGCTTTTTAAGATGTGTTTGTATTCCTGGAGCTCTCAGAAAGGAGGCTGCAGGGCAGTTCTCAGGCAGAGGTTCCATTTCTGCTCTGCGGATGTGAGGAACGCTGGCCCGACGTGTCAGAAGAAGGTTAATGAACGATTTAGCCGTCCTCACAACCACGTTAGTGTCACTTTCGGAAGCTGCGAGTTAATGCCCGAGATCTTCGGGGGTTACCCTCTTTGAAGTTCACTGATCCATAACCAATGTCCAATTAATTTGCAGGAGCCCAACTATAATGACTATTGGCCTTTTCCTACGCATACAAAAACACAGTGTGTAACGGCGATGCTTTTGGCTTCGGGATATCCTCAAACACTCACGGACATTTGCACACCTTCAAAATATCCAAAGCTAATAATGGGTTGTCTTCTGCTGCTTAAGGAATTTTTATGTTTGCTCTGCTGAAAGCAGAGCTACTGCATCAAGATTTATGAACTTTCTGCTGCAAAATGTTCGGAGCTGATTCAAGATGCTCATTTGCTAACAGAAAAATACTTCCTTTGCATTTGCTCAGATTCCTCTTTATTTAGGGTTTCCATAGAAGTCAAGGAACAGAAGTTCAATCTTGGGACTAAACAGGCCATTGGATATAATGCAAACCAGCTTATATGAACATTCCCTCAAGAACAGAATTGATAAATTCTTTCATACATATGCCAAAAAAAAAAAAACACCAAAAAAACTGGGATCCAGCCTTCCAAGCACCACACATGGCTATCGTTTCTTGCTGTAAGCAGCTCCAACAGCTTCCAGCACAGCTACTCAGGTAAGAGAGTAAAAACAAAAAATTAAGACCAGAAAACATCTGCAGGATAAAGATGCTACAGCTTAAAAACCAGCTTACTGAACAGCTATTGCTATACAACATCCAGGAAGTTAATTCAATCACAAGGTCTTGCATGAAGAGGCACAGTCACCTCATAAATCCATAACTAAGAATAATTTTTTCAGAATAAAAATAATGCAGAAATTAGGCAGCTCAGCAGCATCTTCCATGGCGATGCTCTGGACACTATTACAGCTGACATACCAGCATTGAAAAAATAAATAAATCACTTATCTTCAGTTACTGCAGGTTGAGAAATTACTCCTGTTCTGGTGAGAATGACAAATGGTTCTGTGCCTCCCTACCTCACAGGTCAGCAAAGCAGCCACAATGATAGGCTGCTGGACACTACAAATTATCAGCAATATGTTTCTTCTGACATCCATTCATAAAGATTTATTTCATGTTGTTCCAATCTCGTATGAAAATGCCCAAGACCAAGGAACTCTACTCCAAACCACACCAGATTTCTTAAACCATTTAAGAACACACATATATTCAGCTAATGGGGTAAAGTGCATTTTTTTCTGACACTTAGAGCTGAGGAGCACAATGTTCTATCCAGGTTTTTGCTACTTGCTTTCTTGTAATGAAACTAAATGCAGCTGAACTTCAAATAAGTTATTTTCAACCTTAAAGCCATAATTCATAGATAGATATTAGGGGTTGGAAGGGACCTAGAAGATCATCTAGTCCAACCTCCCTGCCTGAGCAGGATCACCTAGATCCAAAGTCACCCAGGAACACATCCAGGTGGGTCTTAAGTGTCTCCAGAGAAGGAGACTCCACAACCTCCCTGGGCAGCCCGTTCCAGAGCTCTGTCACCCTTACTGAGAAAAAGTTCTTCCTTGTGTTGACCTTAAACCTCTTGTGCTCCAATTTACACCCATTGCCTCTTGTCCTGTCAATAATTGCTTGAATAAAAAAGATACTTAAGTTGTAGACTTCTCTGGTCCTTCGCTTAGGATCAGTAGTCCACTGCTCAGTGAAAATGCACTTCAAGAAACATTCAAGGTTTTTATTAACTCCACAGGAAAGTCCCAAGACCCTAGGATATATATTTTTCTGACTCCTGAGTAAAACAGCAGGAGTCCACATGAATTCCTCTTACCCACCCCCCACCCCTCCCCCAGAGTTTCGTATGCAATATCCCTTCCTTACAATCTATAAAAAAACAAGAGTCAAACTGAAAACATTTTGCCAGCTGAAAGGCGCCGAGACCTTGTGCAGGGTGGGATGCGTTTCCAGCTGCCAGCCTAAAGGGACAGCCGAGGGAGATTAAACACAGAAATGCTTTTCATAAGGCAAGCAGCTTTGAAGAGGACAGTTCAGCTACTTCATTTCATAATCTTCACAAAGTGTCAGATTTTAGCCTAAGCAGGTCTTAAAACAGGGAGATTTTATTTAAAAAAAAAAAAAAGAAGTAGGAATGTGTTCTGGCTGGGTTCTGTTGATTCAGCAAGGGTTAGACACACACACACGCTTATTGATCCCAGAGAGCTCCCTGCTAAGTTAATTGTCTGGAATTTTAACTGAGCTCTCAGCAAGTTTCAAAATCCATGTTGGCTGGAAATGGGTGGGGGACCCAGAAAAAAAACAAGGCTGCAAAACTGTGCAACTTCTTCAGTTAAAAAACCAAGCAATTACTTTGACAAAGGGAAAAGCTGCAGCAGGGAATATTTTTAACTGGATTTGGTGATTCTGATTTTGATACCACTAAAATCCAGTGCTGGGAATCTCACATGCAAAGCAGTACTGGTACTAAGGAGCACCGTGAACCCCATCTCACTCACACATGTTACCGAGGTGGGGGTACCTCCTGAAAGATTCCTGCAGCTTCTAGCTGTGGCTCATCACAACAATTTTCCTGGTGCAGTTTTACCACGAGCTGTACTTGCCTACATTACAGTCACTGAGCACTGACTGTGTGCTGGTACAGTCTACAGGCAACCTGAACCTGCAGCTTGGCTCAGCAGCCTGCGTGTGCATGAGGACCGCCCACGGCTCTGCACTGCACAGCAAGCCCTACCTGCCTACAGACCACATCCAACAGCAGCTTCCCCAGGTGAGGAATGTGCTGCAGGGATGATCTCGAGCAATCAGACAGGAACAGCCAAAGACACCCACAAAAAAACCCCTGTGACTGCTTTCAAGTAAAGCTTTGCATTCCAGCAAAGCACCTGTGCAACGCCACACTGTACTGGTGTGGACCACCGAGGTCCTCAAAGGCTTCCCAGAGCCCCCATGCCCACAGCAGCTCCCCGGTCTGTGCCCCAGAGGCAACCCGCAGAGGGGCTGCTGCCCCAGCGCTCACCCACCTGAACTCCCGCCCCTCACTGTAGCGCCGGGCCGAGGCTGCACGCTGGGTGGCTGTCTCCAATAGCAGCTTCTGTGTCAACCTGCTGGAAGGTGCCGAGTCCCGGCTGGCCTCAGCCTCAGCCTCTTGGTCACACTTCCACTCCTCATCCTCATTTAGAGTTGGCAGATAACCGGGTAGCCCTTTACCTGTCCCGGACCCTGAGCTCGGATCGCTATAAATTTTTGGACTTTCCCCACCTGTCCTCGTATATTCCAAATAAATATCCGACTTAAGGAACAAAGGGTAGGTATTGTCTTCTATCATACACTGAATCTCCGTTTGGGCCTGGTCAAACATGTCGGGGTCAATTTGCAGTTTCATGACGCAGTCTTTGATGAAGCTTTTTGTGGCTGGTTTGATCTGCCGGGACACGATACCGTTGTTGTCAAGGATGTATTTTTTGTAAATGGCTTTTGCCAGCTTGAGTCTTTTTTCCTCATTAGACACGCACGGCTCCAGCTTCCTGAAGCCACTGCAGGCAAACCAGAAGTCCAGCAGATCTGCGCAGTCCTCCTGTTTCAGGAAAGTCCTGAAGAGATTGATACCGTCTTGATCATCCAGCAAGGAGTGCAGTGATTCGGCCCACTTCAGGTAGGGTGGAGTTGGTGAAGCACTCCCCTCAGGCTCATACCCCAAATCCAAATCGGAGCGTCTCGGTGTTGCTGTGGACGTCTCATTTCTAACCACATCGCTTTTACTGGAGTAGAAACCATGGCTAACCGGCCTTGGATCTGTGGACACGAGTTCCCCCTCCTCACCAGGAACTGGTGGCCTCGGAGCATCTTCAGTGAAGCTTCCTCCGAGGTCCAAGGGGAAGCCTTTCCCCTGGATATTCATTTTTCTGATCCTTGTTTGCACAGGAACAGTAACGGATGAACTCAAATCTCAAATCACCAATATTTGTAGCTCCAAGGTGAGCAAGTTTGTTCGGCTGAAAACAGATGAGAAAAGAATGAGTATCATTGTGAATAAACACTCAAAGATTATAAACCACTAATTGCACTCTGCACCGTTACTGTACTAACACCTCTTTTTGAGCAGAATCAATGGCGAAGCTCTCAGCAACTTCAGAGAGTGCACAACTGGATTCAAACCAAGCACCCTCTAAAAATGACAACTACAGAACATTTGAAAACATGACATCCAGCATTCAGCATCACTGATATGGCCAGTGCTGCACTAAAACAGTGGCCAATTTCCCCAACACTGGTGGTTTTACAGGGTGCTGGGATCTGGCAGTCCTCAGATCCAAGAGATCTATTCCCAGGTACCATGCAGTGCCACAGGACACACAGCATCTTCTGCATTGCCATAAGCTCCTCTGCACAGACTACTTGGACAGCACACGTACCAGGTTGTGCTGAAGCAGCTTACTTGTATCTGGCTACCTATCTAGGAAACTCTCATCCCCAAACACATATTTAAGGCTCATGCAAAATAATTTAAAACAATATCCAGTTAGTCCTGAAATCGAGACTGCACCTTAAGCAAACACAGGTGGCTTTCGTATGCTCAAGTGACATACCAGTGCCACATTCCTCGCAAATCTCAGCATTTCAGAGTGCGCTGCCTCGTCTCCTCTAGCTCTAGGGGAATCCAGATGCAGCTCTGACCCCAACATTTTGGGCATCTGGACTGCATTCTTGCTTCAGATGGGCATGTTAGCACAGGAGCTCAGTTCTGGTACCATTTTTTTTCAGACAAGCCATTGAGAAAAGGTTCATTTATGCTAACAACATTGTATGCTACAAGCCTGGGAAAATTTCAGGTCATCAAAGGAAGATGAGAAAACCACCTTTAGAAGGAAATCTGATCAAGTACATTTTTAAAGAAGAGCAAGGAGTCAACATGGAGGATGAGAGGTGTAGGGAAGGAGGGGAAAGCAGAGAAGGGTGGTCCCTATTTTGATCCTTCTGCTGCTCAATGAAGTAACTTCACCATTTGAAAGTGGCAAAAGTCTTATCTTACAGAGCAACATCAGCCTCAAAGCCCCAAGTACCGAAAAGCACCAGCTAGCTGCCTGAAGAATTGCTCTCTGCACTGAATTAACTCAATTGCATGTGAAAACACACCAGAAATTACACATTTTCACTTGATGTCCCTCTAAAAGCTCAGCCCACGACAACTAACAAGTCTTTGGGATGCTCTGCCATTTTTGACCCATTCTCTCCCCCTGGCTGGACCAAGAACTATCGTCTATGCCATGCCTGTCCTTACAACTCACACCACAATGTAACCCCAGTGAGACCTGGAGCAACCAGGGAGCACAGCCAGGCCCTGTGCACTCGACGTCTGCTATGAACCACAGGAGCCAGCACCATCCTCACACACTGTCCGAGACACCCAGAGCACACAGACACTGCCCTGGCACTATGGAATGGGGTTGGTTTTTCCCACCAAGCTGTGTTTTGAGATCATTTTCACCCTGCTTACGGATGCAAGTGCTGGAGTCACACCAATCTTCCTGGTGAAGGTCCCCAGTTGCCCCTGTCTGGGCGCTGGGAACCCCCCGGGGCAACCTTTTGGTGCCTGCAGCGGCCCCTCTGCCCTTGGGGCGGCCGCCCCACAGCCATGTCGGTCATTGTTGCGGCAAGGCGGCGCTGGCTCCTCGCCCCGGCCGGGGGGAGCCCCGCGGGGCAGGAGGGGACCCGGGCAGCGGCCGCGGCGGGGCTGGCGGGGAGCGAGGGCAGCGGCTCGGCGGCGGTGTTGCCCGGCTTCGACGACGTCGACGCCTTCGTCAAGGTGCGCGGCGGGAGGGGCCCGGGGGAGCCGGGCGGGCTCCGCGCACTACCCATCCCGGCGGGCGCAGCGCGGCCCGGGGCACGGCGGGAGCCGTAGTTCGACCCCGAGGACCCCCACGCTGAAGTCGGTGGCGGCCGGGAGGAGGCTCGTCCCCCGTGGCGGGAGCGGCAGGGAGAGGATGGGGGCCCTCGGGGTCGTTCACGCTCTGCGCGCTCGGCCCGGGCGGGGCTCTGGGGGCTCGGGTGGGGGTTTGTTCCGGCCCCCCCTCCCCGGGAGGAACGCGGAGGAGTCGGGACCCCGGCAGGGCCCTGTGGCGACGGACACGGCCTCGGGGGTTGCCCCTCTCGCCGTCAGCTGCGGTGCTCCTACCGGCTCTGGAGCAAGAAGCGTTGTGAGGGGCTTTTTTGTTAAAATAATGAAGCGATTCTCCGCGCTCATGCGCCAAGCTTCCCTCAGACCTTAAATATGAGACTGAGTTTCCAGTTAAACTTTCTTCATTTGAAAGGTCAATAGGCAGCGTCAGCTCAGTGGCTGCAGACTCCCCCGTGCTGGAAAGCACCAGGGTGGGTGTTGGAGCCACATGGCTCAGGCAGTGTCCTGAAGGAGTCAAATCCTGAGACAACCCTCTAACAACGTGTGCATCCTTCCACAGCACGCTCTGGGCACGGTGGTAGCTGCAACAAAGGCATCCAATGGGCTCCCTCAGCCTGGGGATGAGTACGACTTCTACAGGAGCTTCCCGGGGTTCCGGGCGTTCTGCGAGACACAGGGAGAGAGGCTGCTGCACTGGTGAGACTGCCCCGGGGGCTCTGGGCTGCCTCTGGAGGCTCTGGGCTGCCTCTGGAGGCTCTGGGCTGCCTCTGCAGGCACTGAGCTGCCTCTGGGGGCTCTGGGGTGCCCTGGGGGCTTACAAACCCCCCCAGAAAGGAGCACCTTACTTTAGAGACTTCGGGCTTGCTTTGGGTACAAAGAGAGTTTATTTCACCTGAGCAGCTTTTCTTGCTGCTCAGTCATGAGTTTAGAGAGAGCTTTCTTGGGATGAGTTGGAAATAGAGCTGTGCAGGGAGCAGGGGCTGGTGGAAGATGCTTTAGGGTTTCTGTCTTCAAAGTCATGCCTTCATAAGAAATGAATTTGTGTGCTCAATACTGTAGAGAGGTTTCCTGCTCACTGCTCCTGCAGTGGTATCTGGAAGGGCTGATTTCTTGTCCAACTTTGGAGGGAGCTGGGTGAGTTAGCATACAGAGAATCACAGAATGTCAGGGGTTGGAAGGGACCTAGAAGATCATCTAGTCCAACCCCCCTGCCAGAGCAGGGGCACC